>SCDS01000175.1:0-53658 GCA_004149465.1 Drosophila nigromelanica | reverse complement strand
AAAAAAAAAAAAAAAAAAAAAATAAAAATAAAATAATAATAATTAAACACATTTCGCAGCTTTTCTGTAGCTCTTAGGAAAAAAACATTGAAAATTAATTAATGCCAATTTGTAAGCGCTGAAATCGAAAACTTTTCTTTGCCCAGCACTTTCATTACTTTCCACGGGTTCAAACGAAATAACCAAAACGCTGTAGAAAATGTAAAAAAACAAAGGCCAAAAAAATTCTTTTTAACAAAACTCGCTGTAAAGTTTTAATAGAAATTACCATTTTGGCCGCTGGTCGTTTGGTCAAGTGTCAATAAGTAGAACCCGAGACCCGCCGGCAGCTGAAGCGGCAAAGCCGATTTTTTCGCCAGCCTTCTCCGTCCTCGAGGCGACACTTTTGATTTCAATAAATTTTCGTAATTAGCGACAGGCACATTTTTCTTTTGAATTTGTTCGAGTTTTCTGATTTGGCTTTTCGTTTTTATTTTGTTTTCTTTAGCAGCTGTCAGAAAATGCAAATTGAATTTGTTTTCGTAAAAATTCACTCAAGTGGCTATTCTCGTTAACAAATTAGAGCGCTCCCAATGAAAAAGAGTTGAACAGGTGAGCAATGTTCACAAATTAAGAAAAAAAAACCCGAACCCTAGCCCGAAAAATTACTAGGATAAAGTGAATGTTATTTAATACTTTATTTTTATACTCGTTCACGAAGTGAAATGAGTATATTGTGTCCGCTATTGAAGCTAGAGTCTTGAATTTTTGGAGTTTAGCCGAGTCAAAATCCAATAATAACTTTGCTTTGATGGTATTACATATGTTAGGTAAATTACAAAATAATTTGGCAAAATTATTTGTTAAAATATTAATGGTGATCATAGCAAAGAGCGCCAGTTGTCTGAAGAGTTTTTTTATGGCTAGAATATCAGCTTAGGTCTCACACAATCATAACTCATCGAATTTCCAATTCGTATCCATATCATCATTTATTATCCCGTGTAAAACACTTGACCCTGCTTAGTATCAAAGCTGATTTGCTCAATTGGAATTTCAAATGCTATGTAGAGGCACACACAAACACACACACACACACAGACACAACAACAAATGTCGAACAGCCCATAAATAGATAACAGGAGCAAGTGACAACAGCAACAACAACAACAACAACAACAACAACAAACGTTTACAATACCAAAACACAAACAAAAATGCTGTCAACTGCTCGCCAAGCTCCTGCGAGCTCAGCTCTGCTCTTCAGTAATATGAAAAAAACGAGCAAAACGCTGGGAAAATTATGCCTGGCGGCAGTTTTAAACATTTGTGCGATTTGTTGTTTTTAGTAGCTCTTTCTCTACTTTCTATACTCTGCCCCTTTTCCATATATTTCTCCATCTCCTTTTCCTTTTTCATTGTGTTTGCTGTTGTTTTGCTTGTTTCTCTCGCTTTGGCCGTTTGTCTGTCTGTCTGTCTGTCTGTCTGTTTTATCGCCCCATTATTCACATATTTGTTAGAATGAATACTGCCATTGCCTTTTGATTTCAGGCCACACAATTCTTTGTTTATTTTTCATTTCAAAGCGGGGTCGTTTAACACAAGACCCCCCAACCCCGCCCCCTTGTTATGCATATGAGCTGCATGTTTCTCCCACTTATATACTGTGTTTGTGTTGGTGTGTGGATGTGTGTGTGTTAGCGCGAACGGAAATGTAGTGAAATGAGAAATTTCCGTTTCTGGTTCCGCTGTCGGAAGTAAAACAAACGCCGATAAAACAGGATCCCGAGCTGCAGAGCTTAGCCCTAGTCGAGTGCTGTCTGAGAGCTTAAATGATGCCTGATAATGAGATGTGAGCAGCGAGAAGCGGTCGTCGACAGTTTCAGCTTTGTGAATATGAAAACCAGTTGCACACTTTTCGGCAGCACTGTGCGTTATTTATGTTGCTTTTGTGTTTTAGTTTGCTGGCATAAATCGGCGCGCTACACACTTTGCCCTTCACTCCCCACCCACTCTTGCCCACCCTCTCTCTTTCTTTCTCTCTCTCATGTTGCTCTCTCCTTCTTGCGCGTTCCCTAGCGCGGCCCGTGTTTGTCGGACTAAGTGCGTTTGGCTCTCGCTAATGGCAACATAAATTACAGCTACTAACTAACAGCTCCTAACTAAACAATGACAACAAAAGCGCGCGTGCTCAAATATACTCTTGCTCTCTCACTCGCACATTGTGCTGCTTTTTTTTACTATATTGTATAAACTATTAAATATGAAATAAATTTAAATGTATAACTATAACACCAGTTTAATTTTAAATTGAATAACTTAGTAAGTTATGGTTATATAATTATTTTCCTTTAGTCTACAATAAAATATATTCTTTTAACCAGCAGGGAAAATTTAAAGCTGACTTTTAACATTTTTCCCAAAATGTTTCTTCATAAATTTTACATAACAAATTTTTCAATATTTTTCAAGTGGAATACGTTTAAAATGCAATAGAATAGAATAGAAATTTAAAACAAAATTTTACTCAAATTTAAAAGCGTTTTGTTGCTAAAAAAATTTACTTAAATAGAATTTAAATAGTATAAACCAAAATTTGTTCTTTAAATATTTTGAATTATTAAGCAAAATAATATAACTCAACCTAAACACAAACTAGTGTAATATAAATTGAGAATCAACGTACTTGTGTTAATTCTGAAAAATTTTAAAAATGCTCACTTTTAACCACATTCAAAATCCTAGTGTATTCAAGCTTCGTTTAGTTAAAGTCACATTTTTCATTGTTGTTTTATGCCTCTTGTTTAGTTGGCTGCTGCCTGCGGTGTACATTAAAATTATGCTCGGAGTAATGTAGTTTTATGCTGTGCTTTGGCCATTCGCCGGCTGCCCGCATCCCCTTCCTGCTGCTGGCCCCCGCTGCCCACATATCGTGTACATAAATATTAAAAAAAAAACCCTGGCAACGGCTACGAAATGTTCGCTTTGTTTGTGGGAATCTGCAACTGGACATTGGGAAATTACCGTTACGCAGTTGTCACAGTTTGTGCGGCCATAATTTGCCTCGGCCTGCGGTCATGTTTCATAACCTTTGTGGCTGCTGTTTCTCCCCCTCTCTCTCTCTCTCTCATTCTCCGTCTCTCTCCCTCTGTCTGTGTGCCTGTTCGCTTGTGTCGCATTGCTCATACGCCGCATGTGCCGCTTGCTGCTGTAGAACAGTCGTAAATCTGTGTTGTTGTGTGTTTGAGTTGTTGTGTTTATCTGTGTTTGTGTGCGTTAATGTGCGCACAATAAACAATCAATTTGTTAGAGGCCTGTCGTATTTATTTCTTTTTCTCGTTTTCCTCTTCCTCTTTTTGTTTATGTTAATTAAATGATAAATAAAGCAAACGTTACAGTTGGGGCACATGTTTATGTGCTTGATGTGAAGTGTCAATTAGTTCAATTAAATGTTATACAGGACGAAATAAATCAGGGTAATTAAAGGTGGTTACAGGTGAGCTGAACATTGAGCTAAGAATTTACCAATAATAACCTTTTTTTTTTAATACATGAAAAACTAAATGGGGTAAAAGAAATATTATGAATATAATTATAATTTGTTATATATTTCCTATTATTAGAAACCTCTTGTCATCAAATTCTTTATTAGCATCTCAAACACTTAGGTTCTGGTAAGAGAATAACTAATACAACATAGAGTAAGGGGACTTAGCGAAGCTTTCTCATAATTCCTATTCTGATATTATACTTACTCAAAGTCCACATGACCCTTAGGAATATAATATATATGCATATTTGTAGCCACGAAAACAAATACAACTTTTACCCCAACTGCACCATTTATAAGAATAACTTTTTAGGAACCGTAGACAGCGCTTCAAGCAATATAAACCAACAATAAGGTATATTCAAGATATATTTGTATGTATGTCTATATCCATAGGTATGTACGTGCTTCCCCCTCGCTCCTTTGGCCTCTAGTGACAAATAACACTAAATTAAAATTTTATTAGGGTCTTTATTGGGCGCCGCTTAACACGTCGCTGCCACATTACAAACCCCAATGAAAAATGCGAATGGAAAAACAAAGGCGAAAGTCAAAGACAAAAAACCAAAAAAAAAAAAAAAAACAAAATAAAAAAAAAATAAGATTGGGAATATGTTTTAAATGTTTTGCACTCAAAGCACAAGAGACAACGAAAAAAAGTAAATAAAAAATTCGCATTTATTTCTATGTATGTTTGTGTATTTGCCTTTAGGCAGCAAACAGCAAAACAAAGCGTGGAGGAACAAACAAACAAAAAAGGCCACAAAAAATTGTGAACAGCGAATTCCCCAAATTGATTAAAACTTCATAAATTTACATTTTTATCGCTGGGGCAAACAAATGCCAAAAGGGGCAAGCAAAACAAAACGAAAACCCCAAAACAGAAGCAACAACAACAACAGCCAATAAACATGCAAAGCGAGCTGCAAGTAAACAAAGCGACCGAACACTTACCTACGCACACACAAACACACACACACACACACACACACACGCACACACACACACATGTCTACACACAAACTTATTTATGAATATTTACACGTGTTTTGGCGCCATAGCTTCGTACAATTCAAATTTTTTCTCTTTGTCGAGTCCTGCTGATAATTCAAACAGTATGCAAAATTAAAAAAAAAAAATGAAAAATATAACACAACTAAACGACTGAGAGATGCTCCGCAATTCTTAAATTGGTTTTCAGAGGCGTCTAAGCTACAGATATAAAATATTTTAACTAAAATTTATATTTTTAAATATAAAATGTTAAGTAAATTATAAAAATCAAAATAATATATGGATTTTAAATTCTGAAAAATTATAAATGTGTATACCCAATTGCTTGAATCTAGCACACGAGGCACATAAAAAAATGTCACCTGCTTTTGGGTTCAGTGAGCTGACTTTGGCCAAAAAGCCAATAAAGGAGAGCCTTGTTGTTGCGTATGTGGCTTGATGGGGAGTCTGCTCCCAAATGAGAAATAAAAGTAAATTCACATCATCACAAAATATTATTAAGCAATCAACTTCTGTTTGCCCTGTGTCTGCACCGCTGTGGTTTCAAATTTTTCGCCCTCTGCTGTTGGCAATTTTTATTAGCGACTAAGGGTTGCCCAGGTGCTGCCCCCTGTCTGGTAACCAGCCAGGTAACGTGCATGACAAGCTGGCTGATTAAGCGAAAGTGATTGAGCGACAGAAGAGAGAGAGAGAGAGAGAGAGAGAGAGAGTGAGAGGCTGTGAGGAATGAGAAAGATGATGCCTCTGCATATTATTGTCTGAATTTGAGTGAGGTGTGTGTTTGGGTGTGTGTGTGTGCGTGTGTGCGTGTGTTATGTGTGTGGAATGTGGCCAATTATGTGTGCCCATTTAATTAGACTAACAGAAAGACGAAACGCAAAAGCCGAAGGTATGCAAAACACTTTCCATGTGCGTAATTAAAATTAGCTCTACTTCATTTGCATTTGTAATTTGTTCAAGTTTGAGTCTTTGTTGAGCTTGAATTTAATGTAAAATAAATAAACCTGCAAGATTTGAAAGATCGTATAAATATGGGTAAAAATATGGAAATCAACGTGAAAGTCAGTGAAAAGATACGCAAGAAAAGTTGTATGGTATTTTAATGTTACATATAATCAAATTTTGAATCGAATGTTTAATTAGATAATTAAAGGTATTATTAAAATAAACATTTACAAAGAGTATTTGAAAGTGCAGTTTGATCAAACTTACTGTATATGTCTCTCAGTGTATGTAATGTTTAATGCTGACTATTCGAAGGCGTCTTGTCGTATGAGAGAAACATTAAAATAGTAAAAGAGTAAAGAGTCGATTGATAATAGATCCTTAAAATGCTGGAAACACTCTTAAAACTTGGCTAGACAAATTTTCACGCCACTAAATATCTTTCTGCTTAACTGATTGGCGCCATTTAATTGAAAGTCTCGAGGCATTAGCCAAAGTTTCATTAACAAAAGCTGATTTGCCAAAAAGGAAAAATCTCCCGCACTTAAGAGATTTTTTGAGAGTGCATTTTATATAGTTTTTGGCAGCTTGACATGTTGTTCATTTAATTTGGCTGGACTGAGCCCGGCCGGGAGCTTAAGTAATGTTATTTTTAACTGCGCATAAAACTTTTGCACAACTTTCGAGCTGTTAATGCAAATGCAGTTTTCGGACTAAAATATCGGACGCTCTATATACGACACAGCAAATTGGAGGCGGGGGGCGAGTGGCAAAGTGTGAACTGCTAAAATGGTGAGGATTACTTTCAGGTGAGCGCTAAATTGAATTAAAACTCAAAAGTCATTAAAATGCAAGTTTGTTGTAGCAAAAGTTGACATGGAGCAGCTACTAAAAAGCTTTTCAACTTCTTCCTTAATTAGACTCCAAAAAATAGAGAAATTCAAGTCCTGCGGAATGTTTGGCAGTTATTCAGCACTGATTAGTGACTTAAATCATAAGGCACAAACTTCGTTGCGCTGACAGCTCAAAGCAACGGGAAGAATATATTTTTAAATTGACAAAACTAAGCAATTTAAGAGTTTGCAATAATCACAACATCTCAAAACTAGATGATATCCATTGCTGTTATTTTGAAAAAAAAAACACCAAATGGCTATTGTGGTAGAAAATCGACAAATCGAATTTTTGAGTATTATTTATATTATTTCAAACTTGCTAAAAAAACGGCATACATAATTACATATGTATATATGAGTGCAACAAGCAGAATTAATAGCAAACATAAAAGTATGTGTATTTATATTATATATTAATTAATTAAAGTATTTAATAAGAGATAAATATTATGCTGATAAATATAAATTCACTTGACCAGTTAATATTATTTTTTTTGTGACATTTTAGTCTTTGTGCTCACAATCGTTGACATTAATCAACAAAAATATCTATAATATAATTAAAAACGAAGATAATAAAAAGTTGTCATCTATTATCCAAAGGCAAATAAACAGGCCAAAAAAATATTTATCAAAAAATGCGCCCCAAAGCAAGATACCCTTTTTTTTTTAAAGGCAAGAACTGCAAAAAAAGCCAACTGGTTCAATGGAAAAGCCAACAACAAGACCTAGCCAAAGTTTTGCGTAACGAATGCTCTTGGGTGTGGGCGTGGTCGTGGCGTGGGCGTTGTGCGTATGGCGGGGGTGGCGCGGCTGGCAAGCTGCAAAACAAATATGCAGTCCATGCCTGCGAAACAATAACAATGCGCAATGACCCAAAACTAAACACCGTACGAAAAAAGAGAGAGAAAAAAAAAAATGAAAAAACCTTCACAAAAAAGTCGCGACCAAAAAACAATTTTCAATGCTCTGAGTTGTATTTTTTGGCCCCATTTGTCTATAGACGTGGATGGGCTTTTGCTGGGGCCCAAATGACAGCGCTTTGGGATGGGGTTGAATCGGGGGAGCAGGCTGTTCTATCTGTGTGTGTGTGTGTGTGTGGGTGTGGGTGTGCGTATGTGGAGTGTGCATCTGTCTGTGTGCACCGGCATAATCAACAATATTTTGAGTGCTTTTTGTGTAAAGTTCTTTGATTTTCTTTTTGTTTTTTTGGGGCGAGTTTTTAAATTGTTTCTGTTGTTGTTGCTTTTATTGTTGTTATAGTCTGGTAACATGGGGTCTCAGCAGTTTTTGGGCGCGTGTTTCAATGACGGACTTCGAATCGAGTTTTGTTAATTTTTGAAGCACACTTTTGGGCCGCGTGGCAAACTACGAGTGGAGAGTTGCGGTAAATTATAGTTCTTTTTTATGGAGTGTTTGAAATACGCTTAGAGTTGAGGGCTTGACTGAAGAGTATTATTAAAGAGTTGTGCATGGAAAGTCGATTTCATTTTGCAAAGGCAACTATTCTAGCCCTGCTCTTATATATCTTTAATATTATGTATAGATTAAAAATATACATTTGCACAAAACCATAATACCCTTCATAGCCATTTTCAATGCGTTCAGGGTATAAAAAGTTAAAGTTTAAATACGCACGTTATTTTTATAATTTCACTTTACGAAACAAATGTTTTAGACATTCTGCTTAAGCTAATTTTTTTTGGATTTTTTATTCGTTTTGTTTTTTATGTTTTTATTTTATTTTTTCTTATCTGTCTCTCTTTTTCTCAACCTCACTCTCTCTCTCTCTCTCTCTTTATCATTCGCTCAGTTGCCGTGCAAAAAAAGTTTTGGCCACAGTTTTTCATGCTGGTGCGTGTTATCTTGTTAAAGCAAAACTTCAACTTTGCCAACTCGCCTTTACATAGATACAGCTATATCTGTAGTTCTCTATCTGTGTGTGTGTGTGGGTGTGTGTGTGTGCAGCGGGTGCATCAACAAATGTCTTGACTGTGCTCGACGCTTGCCGCTTGTCTGGAACATATCAAACGCAACATTTTGCGCCAATCGACCCTCAACCTGAAGCGAAAAGAAGCAGAAAGAAAAGAGAAAGACAGAGAGAGAGAGAGAGAGAGAGAGAGAGAGAGGGAGAGGGAGAGATAGGGAGAATGCGTGGGCAACCGACTGAGGCACAAAAACAACATAAATTTCAACTTAAGTAAGTGTTTAACAGAAAGATGCAGCAGGTCGAGGGACGGTCGCTGCAATGGGCCAAACCCTCTGATAAACGATGTCGGGTAGCACAGCCAAGGTATAACAAAATATTTATGCCCTAAAACAAAGCATATAAGATATGTTGTGAAGTTTGTAACAGGATACTACAGAGCGGAAAAAATATTTGCCATAATTCTACATCAATTGCATATTAATTTAAAGAACAAAGGCGTTTTATTAAATTTCTTTTTTCAAGAGCTTCTAAAATTCTTTAAATTTCTATTAGTTAACTTCTAAAGGATTTACAAAGCTTAACATATTTTTTTGGATTGTATCTTAATGCTAACATTAAAACTACAGCTCATAAGCTAAACACAAACTATATTAATGTATTATTTAAAAATTTGGCTAGCTTATTAGAGTATTAACGCGTCTGCTGCATCGTTGTGCGCTTTTTCTTTTGTCAGTTTTCCTTCGCAGCTGCTCAGTGGTGAAATATGCAAAAGTGCAAAACGTCAGTGGAAAACTTTGACGCTGTTCTGGTCAAAAATTTGACTTGCACTGCAGTTGAAGTTTTCTTGATGGCCCAACTTGGCCGCTTAGCGTGAAAAACAAATAAAGTGGGCATGGCTGTAGAAGGCGGGGGGTCGCGGTGGCGGGAATGGCGCTGTTTGTGGTAGTTTGTGTTGTAAGGTGAGCCAGCTGAATGCTTAAATTCTTAACTGGCCAGCGACAAGGACAAATCCGCAAGTAATCCATGAAACAGTTCGAACATTACGAGTTGGCCAGCGATAAGCAAAGAGCAAAGAGCAACGAGGAGAGAGCTGAGGGCTGAGAGGAAAGCACCCGCAGCTGGCAAAGAGCTCAACAGACCTGCAGCAGACCAGATCCAAATCCAAAGACCAGAAAAATGTTTTGTGCTGTGGCAAACTCAAACACACACACACACACACACAGGCGGCCAGAAATCAAATGAAAAACTTTCTTGCAGTCAGGTAAAAATGGCTGAGCGGCTGCTGTTGAACTTTTCGCCTTTTCGTAGTGCGAGTTTTCTGCTGAAACTGCTGGAAAACGAAGAAAAGACGTACAGCTTTTATCCGGCAGGAGCAGCCCAAACCCAATCCCCTCGATGCATGCAAACACATGCGTTAAATGGGCGGCCATTTTGGAGCAATGTGCATTTCCGCTTTGCAGGCTCAACTTCCGCTGCTGCTGCTGCTGCTGCTGCTGAGCTGTGTGTGGCTGAGAGCCCAAGTGCATTCAAATGCTGCGCATTTACCTTGGGCCACTAAAAGCATTTTAATCAAATTAATGCAAATATTAGTGCATTTAACAATGTAGTCAATCGAAATTACTTTAATTAAAGGGGACTATCTATTGTGATATTGGGGTAGAAAAGGCAGTGAAAATAAATCACAGTTATATCAATGACTCAATAGGAAAAATTCAATTTTATATATTTTTTTAATTTTATTAGGTCAAGTTTTTATAAATAGTATTCTTTGATTTTTAAGCAAATAAAGATAAGTTAAGAGAGCTGAAAGATCTTCTATAAAATAGCGAAAATTTTCATATTTTTATTTTATTTATCAAAATCGTAAATTTAAATATAATTTTTATTTCATATATCGATTTTGACTTTCAAATTAATATATTTTTGCAACTTCAGTTTTTTTTATTGCTACTTTTAATTTAAACTTTAATTTTTAAAATAAAACATAGAATTTTTTTCAAATGTTTATTTAAGCAACTAATTATAATTTATGAAAATATTTTAATTTTTTTATAATACACACCATTTTTATTTATAATAAAACTACTGTTAATATAATTTTTTATAACTTTAAGTTTTTGTTCATTATTCCATTTTCGTTTGTTACAATAATTGAAATGCATTTTAACTGCTTTAACATTGTTGACATTCTCTGTTAAAATTTCCCACTCAACATTTCCCTTTTGGGAAAAAAGTGAGTTCGAAAAAGCTTTTTGCACAATCAACACAACTGCTCTCTGAGTCTGGTGCCCTTTCTCTCGCTCTCTCTCTCACTCGCTTCCTCTCTTTTTGTCGTTGTTCGCTGCTCTCATTGATGCCAGAAAATATCCCACTTGCATCTGGACTTCGGCTTTCGTCTACTGACCTACAACAGTTTGTAACTGTCAGGTCATGCATGGAGTTACTTTGCGAATGTTGTGATAGGTTGCGGGCTTTCTGCCACTCGTGCCACGCATTGGGCCAGGTAGATAATAGTTCTGGAGGCGCTTGTTCCCTAGTGTGCGCTCAGCCCGACTAACTGAAACTTATTGTAATCGAGTGTGTAAAAAACAAGTGTGCGTATGTGTGTATGCGTGTGTCTGTTAGATTGGGTTTTGACTTTGCTTGGCTTTCTTTTTTCATCAGTCACTCCTTATATATCAATGCTGCTAATCGGATTTTGTTTTAGCCAAGCCACATCTTTATCATTCTCATCGTTTGGACTGCTTCTGTTCGAGTTTAGGAAAAGAGAGGTTACCAGTTAGCAGGTGGAAAATAATTAGCTTTTGCACCGCCAAAGCTCTTTAACACTAGCTAGTCTCAACTTTTAACTAACTGTTAACTGACTTTAAAATGCATTTATAGTTAATGATAGTCCTTTGAGCTTAGTTATAATAAGCGGGGTGCTGCAGTTGAGAGCTTTACGTTTAAATAACGGTTTTACTATAGGAGTAAAATATGGTACATATTATGCATGTAGATTCTAGTTTGACAAGCTAGGATTAGCTTAATTCAAGCTATTAATTTAGTAAACTTAAAATATGTGAAATTCTATAAAAATAAAAAAATGCCTGAGACAAGATGAAAAGCGGTTTTAATTGAATAGATTAAAGGATTAGCTTATCAGGCAAATATATAGGTACTCCTGATCAGCACAAGCGATGCATGGAACCATATTTTTGTTGCGGGTGTCACTATAGTCTATAGTTGCCATAAGAACGATTCTACGAAAGTTGAGTTTTCCCATTAAAGAAGTTTACATTTTTCAATATATTTTAAACCAACTCAGCAGTAACAAATTTAACACAATACAACTGATAATAAAGTATAAGTTAAAAATAGGGATTTTGTAAAAAAAATATAAGTAAAAATAAAACTCTTCCGCTTGAGTTTAGTTTTAGTTCTATGTTTTGTTGTTAAGCATCCTCATTTGGCTAACTATGTTTTATGCACAACTCACATCCGATGCGCATAATTCACCTGAAATTGTGGTGGTTGGGAAGGGAGGAGGTAGCGAAACGAAGGTGAAAAGCTCATTAAACACTTGCCAAATCACACTTACGCCCCATTAGCACACTAAATAAGCGCAAAATGGGGATAATGGCCACGCCCCAAAACTGAATCCTAAGCCAAACCAAACCAAACTAAACCAAAGTCGGATATGCTGCATGAGGCAAAAGCGAACCCAACAAAATCACCCGCGGCTAGCGACGCGCTCAACGATACAAGAGTGGGTGAGTGGGTGGTGGAGTGGAGGGAGAAGGGGGTCAAAGGGAAATTGGGGAAACGGGAGAGTGTATTTAATGCTGGGTCACTCACAAAACTAACTGTGTTTTGTCGCTGTCGATGCTGTTGTTGTTAGCTGTTTGTGTTAACCCCTGCTGACCAATAAAGCCGCTTGTGTGATATCCAAGGACAACGACAAAGTTTTCGCCAGCAACACATGTCCACATGGCCAAAACAAAAGCACAGAACTAAAATAAAATTAAGCACATTAAAAAATGCTTCACAAATTTACAAATCTCCGTAGCGATAGCCATAAAAAACAACAACGAGTGTTTCAGCTTAGAGTACATGACTCTGAATTACCCTGTAATTAAATGTACATTAACTTGCAAGTGCATTTACTTTGATTACTTGGTTGAAGTTGTCGAAAAATTAAATTACAATTTACAATAACTTAAATGCCAAATTTGAGGTGTTGAATTCAGATGTACGGATGCTGATCAAGAATGTATATACTTAATGAAGTAGAAGTTGCCTTCTGCTGACTGAAAAATACTTTTGCACAACTATAACATACCCAGCTTGACGCATTTTGGATACAGGGTATGAAAGGGGAGGTTGTGCCGGGTTGCCACACAAAAAGGTCAACAGGATGGCCAAAAAGGGTCAGCATGTGAAAAATGAGCTACCACTTTGAATATGGCTGGACGCAATCGAGTGCCTGAGGGGACACGGGGCTGGCGGCGACTGCCACACATATTAAATTAGCCGGTCGAGCAGCTTCTGGTGCCAGGTTTGGGGTTAAGCGCTGTCTGATTTTTGTTTTTGGGGATTTATTTTTCGGCACCCATCTTTGCTTCCATAGCCAGCTGCATTTACTACACGCTTTTCATAGTTGTGGCCGCTCGCAAGGAGCGGGGAAAGAGCAGAACAAGAAAAACCATAGCGTAAACCCACACACAGATAAAAACTTAATTAAAGACTTCATTAACTTTGCTTTTGTTATCCCGTGGACCATGGGCCATAGCAACATTTATGTATATATCCAGGGGCCAGCATTTGTTGTTGTTTTTTCTCTTCTTTTTTTTGTATTATGAATTATTTTCGTTTCATTACCTTTTAATTAAGCTTTAAAATAACAGCATTATAAAAATAAATAATAATAATAATAATAATAAAAAAAGGAAATGCCGAAAACTGGCAAAATTCTATAGAGCCACGGCTGTAAATTTGTAAAGCGAAAAATCAGGTGGCTTGGATAAATTAGGAAATGCGCGATTTACATTTTATTTTTAAATTATATTAAAATCCTTTATATGATAGCTATACGCCATTATCATCAGATTGATTATATTATCATTTTAAGCTGTGTGAACGATGATATGATCGTAAAATATAATACTTTAAGTAAATTATTTTGTAAATTGTTCTAAAAGCAAAAATTATAAAAGACTTTAAATGTAAAAAAAAATAATAATAAGTATTAAAAAACAAAATAAACAAATACTGTTTCTTTCTTCTTAATTGTTTAGTTCAAATGTATCAATTTTGGTAATTTTTTGTTGTCTAATGAATAATAAAAAACAAAAAATTGATTCATATATAATATAAAAGTTAAAAGCGGATTTTATAGCTTTTTAATCATATTTATGATATTTAATATAGCAAAGAATATATAGTCAAAACAATCATTTGTATGGCAGCAATTTTAGCTTTAGTTGATTAAACGTATTTAAATTCCTTGGAGGCTAATGATCAATCTAATAATAATCTGCAAATATCTTAAGTCCATATATTTCTTTAACATAAAAGATAAACATTTAGTGTAAAAAACCTTTCTGCAATGCGAACAAATACTTTTCTTCTTCAGCCTTTGCTGAAGGTTTTTGGCTTCGACATGATTTACAGCCGCGCCAATAAAATGTGCGCTCATCGTTAAGCAGTCAGGCAGCTTCCTGCCTATGGCTGATATAATGGTCTTTACATAAGCCGTCAGGACCTTAACTCACACTCAATTAAATCAACTTATTTTTGGTCAAATAATTTTACATAATACCAAAACGAACGTTGAAGCTCATTAATTTAACTTAAGAGTTCAAGGCAGGAAAAACAAAACAAAATAAGAAAACGAAATAACCAGTAGCAATAGGAGCTGCGGGCAGGATGTGCGGCCAGGTAAGGGATACACAACGGCGAGAAGCGAGCGAGAAGTACACAAAAAGTAGCACAAAAGCGGATTTTCATTCAAGGTGAAAGCAATCAATCAATATTCATGAAATCAGATTTAATTTTAAGCGCATTTAAGTTGTGCGCCCCTTAAGGCCAGGGAGCGTGGAGCGGGAGTGGGGGGGGGGGGCGTCGTAATGATTCTGCCGAAAATTTTCGTGTGACAGTGGATGGGATGGGGCAAAACAGGATGGACCAAAAGGAAAAACAACAATCATTGGATGGCAAACGACGACGTCGAACCAAATGAAAATGTCGAGACAAGGCAAAAGTTGGATGAACATCATTAGAAACTCGTGCGCTAGAGGGGAGGGAAAGGGAAGGCGGTCTGTGTGAGTGTGTGTGTATTGGGTTGGCAGCTATCTCGACCACGCTAATTGTATGGCAACTGGGAATTGCAAGTCTGGGTGCTCCACCCCCGCCACACCTCACCTGGCTAGGGCTGCCAACACTCAGCCACCAAGTAGCTGACGCGCACAAAACTAAGCTGCCAATTCAATTTTGTAATCAGAGTGGCATGAAAAATTAAATAAAACATGCAAATAAAATTATTACGCGTAATTTGTGCACCTGGAGGGAGGCCCAAGTACTGAGCGGGATGTCGAGATGGCAAAAATTTTAAATGAAATAAGGAAACGAATTTTAAAGCATAAATAAACCAGATTTAAATTTGTGGTTAAATTTGTAAGGATAATTTAATTGATTGATTCAGAACGTAAGTTAAGATTTATGAAAAGATTTGAGGGTAAAAATATGTAGGTTATTGATTCTGCAGCATCTTCTGTTTGTTACTTAAATGTATTTTAAAATTTGTTGTAAAAATAATACTTAAAATATTTAGAATATTTTTTATTTAAACAAACCTGATAATGCAGACATTTTAGAATCCATACATACATACATACAAACATATTTAATTTTTATAAGAATTGCGAGCTGAGTCACTACATTAGGTAGCTGCCATAGGAAATAAACTTCTTGTAATATATCATAAAAGTTTTTTTTTCATATTTAAACAGTATTGTTTTTTGAGATTTCACTTTGTTAATTTCAAATGCACTTGTATGTATAAATTGTAAATATTACATTTAATATTCCCGGCTGTCATTGACTAATTTCCATGTGCATTTCAGCCGCAAAACACAAACAGAAAACAAACCGTAAAATTTTAACACATTTAGAAAATAAATTACATGTCGCCCGTTTGCAATTGCAAAATAAAAGAGAAAAATAAAATAAAATAAGAGAGAAAAGTTTTCGCGTTTGACCATGAGCCATATAAATATTACAATTTAAAAACTTTACTTCCTCTAACACATTCTTGCCCCTCTCTCTTTCGCTCTTTATATGCAAATATGGAGCAATACATTTTAGTGGGCAGCAAAAACAAATAATTTTTTTTTTTTGGTTTTTTAAATAGAACACAAAAAACTTTTTTGTTGACTGTGAAAAATATTGTGCAACAAAGTTGCGCACAAAAAAGTGTGAATTGCATTGAAGCACTGTGCGTGTTATATGGTTTTTTATTTTTATATATACATCTATGTATATATATTTTCATCTATAGTGTGTCACGTTAAATTTTGGAACATTAAATTTATTTTACTAGTGGTTTGCTTTGTTTGATATGCTTTGCGCAGTATGTTTTTTATGTATATATATTTTTTTTCTTTTAGCTTAACAAAGGAATGAACCTAGCTTATGCATGTTTATGCGTTGCAAAATTGAATAGATTGGTAATGATTGTTAGCTGTCGTTGCAATATATGCATCTTCATTCTTTAAATTTATATTTTGATGTATTTATAATTTTTGTGTATTAAAAATAAATTTTCCGAACTATACAAAATTTTTAGATCTTTAACAGTTGCATAACTGTGACATCATAATAATGTATAAAATCCACGCATGAACCCCCAGCATATGGCATGGCCCACAAAAGTATGCAACACTTTTGTGTTCGTTTGCACATTTGTGCGTCTAGTTACCGTTACACATTTCCCCTTCCCCCTCCGCTGCCTTGCTGCCACTTGAAACTTTCGCTTTCAATGCGCATTCATTGAAAGCCAAAAACCATACTGAGGGGGTTCTCATATGGCGCAAAACTGGGTTAACGAAGGCGCACAGCGCATTCCTTAGAAGCGTTTTGTTCGTTATGCAATTCGCAAAAAATAGAAAAGGTGTGCTCATTTTAGAAGGTCAGGTTTGAACTTTGACTTGAAAATGTGCAGAAAAAATGGTTAAAATAAAAAAAGTTTAATCAATTTTGAAGTGCTTGTAAGCAAAATCTTTAAATTCAATTTTAAATGGCATTTGATTTTGGATAAGACATATTTACATATACATAGATCGGCTACAGCTGTCGCCATTGACAGGAAGTCAAAAGTTGGAAGCTAACGGAAACTGAAACTGACAGCGGCAGCCACCGCAATGACAATCGACCAAAAGAAACAAAAAAGAAAAAAATAATAAAAAAAGGGACACAGACGAAATTGAAGTCCAACTGAGAATTTGATTTCCACAGCCAACTAAAATATATTTTTTTTTGCCGCCCACGCGCAGCAGCTGCTCAACGGCAACAAAAACACAAAGAACAAAAAAAAAAAAGAAGAAGAAAATATACGGAAAAAACGTACTCCAATTTTAATATAAGAAACAACAAGTGAAGGACCCAAGGACCTTCCGAGTGCGTTTTCCAGCTGTTCCACTTTTGTCCGCTTTTCTCATTCGCCTTTCGGCCGTCAGACAGTTTTCATCTTGTTTGCATGTGTTTTTGCGGTCTTTCTCTGTTTTCTATGTTTTTTTGTATTTGTTTTGATATATCCTTTTTTATTTTTTCACTTACCGGATATATTTTTTTCCTGTATTTTCGTTTTGTTACCATTTTGTTGTCACTGTTGCTGCATCAACTTGATTCCCTCTCAGTTCTTGTGCCTTCTCTGTGACCGCTGATTTGGCAAATTGTTTGCTGTCCCTGTTAACATTTAGGAAATGTTGATTAGATAGTTTTCCTTGTGTTTTCGGCAATGTAATTGAGAAAAATATAAACTTTAAAAGGGTTCCTTTATTGTTGACAATAAGCGTAACGAACCGATTGACAGCAAGTCATTGGGTTAAATTAAAAAAAAAAATAAATAAATAAAAAAAATTTAAAAAAAATGCCTTGAAAGGAAAATTATTTGAAAATTTAGAAATTGTGGAATATGTCGTAAGAAATGCCTATTAATACTACGTTAACTACTTTAATTTAATTAATACATTTAATTTAAAAAGTTTTAAAAACATTTTCCAAAACTAATATGAAAACAAATACAAATACAAATACTACACGCAAAGCGAAGATAGTGGCTTTCACTAAAGTATTCAAACATTTTAATGAATCAGTCAGTAAAAAGCAAATAACCAAGGAAAGTGGAAATAACTGGAAAAAAATCCAAACTGGCAAGCTCTACAAATAGTGTGCATAGTTTTTAGCAATTTGTTTACAAGTTTACTTTTTTTTTTATTTTACTGAAGCAAAAATACAATTTCCGTGTTAAGTTGAAAAACAAACAAACTGACTGCCAATTTTTAACGTTCTGCCAGACTTAACCCAGCAACAACAAAAATGAGGAGCAGCTGAATGCAATCGAGTGGTAGTTGAGTTGAGAAACGAGAATTGAGAATCGAGTTCGGAGATGCGAGTTGCGAAATGGTAGATGGAAGGCAAAAGTAAATTTCCACTTGCAGTCAATAATCAACTAAGCATAAAATAGTATTTGAGCTATTGAAGCAGCAAAAATTTGTTGCTGCTGCTGATGCAGTTGGCAAAAGGCAGCAAAAAATATATATATGTATGTATCTAGCTGGAGCAAAAAATCCGCTTATACAATACATTGTACATTGCAATGTACTTGCACTTGGTATGTTGCCCACAAGTATGCTCCAAAAAATAAAAGGATCGAAAATAAAATAAAAATATATAAAAAATAAAACAGTTTGTTGCAAGAGTTGAGACAGCAAAAATTTATTAAAAATTCTGCACATGCTCGCACTCAATTTAAGTTAAATTATTTTTTACCAATTTATAGATTTCTACGCACAGCTGTAGTTAACGAAGCGCACAGCAGCGTCGAGAGAGAGAGAGAAGGAGAAACAGAGAGTAAAGGGGAAATAAGCTGGCAAAAGGTAAATGGTAAAGGTGCAGACGAAAACAGCCAAAAGATTTCTAGCTAATTTGCGGCAATAACATCAAAGCCGATTTTGCCTTTTTTGCTACCCTTTTTCGCATTTTCTTCTTTTTTTTCCTGACTGCCTTTTGCCTAACCAATTGGACTTTTTCTGTGTGCCTGGTGGGCGGCGCCCAGTTGGGCCGGAAATATGGGCGTGAGTTCGTGAGCGCATCTGTTAAATGTTGCGTTGAAAATCATTTTGCGTCGAGTTTTTGGTTTTGTTTTTATTTTGTTTTTTTTTTTTTTTGCATTGAAAACCTTGAAAATATTTGCTCTTTAAATTTTGTAGTAAAATTGAGTGTTCGTTTGAATATAAAGTTTTAAGATATTATAGCCTCGCAACAGGCAAATATAGTTTTCCTAATAAAACTCTTCTGATTTTTTTGAGTTATTTTAAATCATGGAAAAGAAATATTATATTATTTTTATTGTATAAATTTATTCATGTATAGTTGAGCTTACATTTATATAATATAAATATATTTTCATATAGTTTACAATACGAAAACCTATATAATATGTATACTTAACAGATTCACAATAAAGCATTTTACGACTCTCATTTTAAATTGCGCATACGCAACGTCTACCATTTTAATTTTCAGTATATTTTTTTAAAATGTTTTTCCCCTTTTCCCAGGAAGCAGTCAAGTCTAAGAGGCTAAAGATGCAAGAACTGTGCTTTTGGGGGCGTGTCGATTAGCATGCATTAATGGGGCGGAGAACTAGCGAACAATTGCATTTCAGTCTAACAAGAGGTAATGGAAACGCTTGATTTTTATAAGTGCGATAAACCTTTATTTTAATCTGTCGAGAAGATTTTACGGTTTGAAGTTTAAGAAGATATTAAGCATTACGTACTTATCGCATTAAATAAAACTATTTGTTTGAAGGCACTTAAAAAATAAAAATAATAAAATATTTATTTCAAGCTGGTTGTGTTTTAAACATATATTAGGATATTTATTATATGCCAATTTTTATTTTAATTTTTCTTTAAATTCTTTAATTAAAAAAAATCAACTTTTTTAGGTTGTAATTTACAAAGATATTTGGTGATCCATTTCTCTTTCCACCAATCAACAAATTACTATAATGATACTTCTAGGAAAATCTGTCAAACTTGGATGAAACAAGTGTATAAAAGAACGTTTTTGTTTGCCGCCTCTGCGCTATAAGCTGGCAACATGGGAACCCGTAGAAATGCCATAGAGAACACACACATTTTTGTTTACCTCTCAGGGGAAAACCCACAGCAGACTCAGGTGCTCAATTGTTTGGCTAGGCGAGGCCAATGGCCAGTGGCAAGGCAGTAGGGCGGGCGAGCAGCGATTTAAGGGATTTTCACGTTAAGCGTTGCCTGTCAGCGTTTGGCATGCGGCTTACAGGTGGCTACCGGCTCTATGGGCTTAAGCAGCAAATGACTCCGGCTAAATGATTGCGCAACTGTTTTCGCAATCTCTCTAACAGATATGTAACTGCATTTTATTGCATTTGTGCAAAAGGAAAACAGAAAGCAACACAGACAAACTGGCTGCAATGTTAGAAGCAAAAAGGAAAAATGTTTCAAAGGAAAAATAAATGAAAGGAATTGTTGACTGGGTGTGTTAATATCAAACGGGTCTTAGCTTATTTCCAGCTATTTTATAAATGAGTAGAGATTGGATAAGTTATCTAAAATATTTGTTTACTTATATTTACGGTGTATTTACAATTAAGATTTATTTAAAAGGGTATATCATGGATGTTTTGTATATTTTCTTTTTTATTATTTGAGAACTTTTTTAAGTTGTGAGCGGAGAGCAAAAAAGAAGCACAGCCTCTGCATGTATAGTATATATATTATTATGTTTATATCAAACAATGTAATGGCGACACGCAGGGTATTTTATAGTCTATTAAAACACCATCGAATTGAGTTCTCCTAATTGTTTTGTAAATAGAGTACCCAACAATTTATGGACACAACAGATTGCTGTCTTTTTAAAGGGCTTATCGGGGTTTATTCCATTAGAGTTCCACACACACACACACACACCCCCATATGTATATAAATTTTTAATTACATAGTCACAGCCAGAATTTGCGCTGAAAAATCGAAAATATTGAAAACGAAGTTCTCTACAAAATGCATAATTCAATTTTACGCGCCGTTGAACTTTCTAATGAATTATCGCAGTGCAGAACTTTGAATTGGTTTTATGGAATTGCATTTCCATAACAATTTGCACTGCATTGGATTTTCTCTCTGGGTGTGTGTGTATTTGTGTGTGTGTATGCGTACTCGCTGTGCTTTGCTGTTTTGCCCTTCGTTTCATTTCATTTCGTTTCGTTTCATTTCGCTTCGTTCAATTAATGAGCAATTTGATTGCTGGACTGCAAAAATATTCTTCCAAATTTTTGCAGAGTCTGACTTTTTTTTAATGGATTCACTAACAAGAAACATAAATTTTCGCATAAAAAACAAATGGAATATTTAATCAGTGAAATCATATGTTAGACAATAAAAACAAATAAGAATATATAATAAAGTTAAAACAGAAGCTTCAATATTGTGACGTCTCAGTTGAAAAAGTTTGCTTCAATTTTTTTCCAGACAGTTATAAACAAGTAAAGTTCGCTTGGCAGTTGATGAATTTGAAAGACAGATATTTAAATGACTGCGAAACAGATGGAAAATGAAAAAAAAACTCTGAAAAGTTATGCGAATCCTTGTAACATATGGTGTATAATTTTATTATTACAAAAATTGTTTTCCACACGTTCTGACAAAAATGTTGTTTCTATTTCGTCTAATTTGGATTGTCAAAATTATATGTTACCTACTTAAATCCATTAAACTAGATTAAATATAAATTTTTACATAAAGCTTTAAGCCAAATCAACTATCAATAGCTATCATATGTGCAGCCCCCTTGCCCTTCCCCTCGTTGATAAACCGGAAATGGTTTGGCCTCGGGATATGGGCACAAACATTTCATCCAGAGCTCACATTCAATTTATATGAAAATTTATTTACCTTACTTTTTTTTATTATTATTTTTGTATAACAATAAACTAAAAATGGCTTTAAGGGCTTTTATCAGTACAAAATCATCTCGAATGTGAAGCTCAAATATATGTATATTGAAAAAAACAGCCTCAAGGGTGCAAAATGTCAATCAATTTTGTCGCTTAAAAAATGATATACAATATATTGTGGCAATACAAAATGCCAAACTGACCTTCAGTCAAATGTTAACCCTTAACAAATTTGCATATAAAAAGCCGCTTGAGGCAGCCGAAAGGAGTGAAAAAAAGGACTTGACGGGGGATTGGGGTTTGGTGTTGAAGGTTACGAGTCGTTTTTGGAGTTGTTAAAAGGCGCTTTATGCTGTAAACTCTTGTTGCCCCTTGTCCTGTGCTGTCCTTCAATGTGTTGCCAACACATTGTATCACATTTATCACACATTATCTGTTAGCTCTTCTCCACATTTTTTTTTCTTTTCGACTCTTGTCCCGATAACAGCTGCACTTCATTTGCATGTGTAAAATGCTTTTGTTATCGTTACAAGGTCGGGCCCGGACCAATATTTATATACTTACTATATAAACTTTGCATGCAAATCATATAAATTATGAAACTTTTCTTATCTGAGTTTGGTCGCATATTGTCGACATGTTTGCCCCAATAAACCTGTCAATACTTTGTCATATTGACAAGAAAATTGAAAATAATCGAAAAATAAAAGTTAAAATTGTTATTTTGTTGCTGTTGTTGGTGTTGTTGTAAACTTTTGTTTTTGTTTGTTTTTGTGTTGAAAATATAAAGGAGGAAGAAGCTTTGGTTTTAATATATTTCATTTTTATCATAACCCCAAAATATGAAATGATTTTTATAAAATTAATATTTAATATCACAATTTTATGCCGCCTCCGTAAGTTAATATTCTATTTAAAATAAATAAAAATATTTATATTTAAAGTTTAATTTTTCTTCATTTTTAGCTAATTATTAAAAAAACATTTTATATTAATTTAATTTATATTGCTATGTTAAATAAAATTTAAAATTTCGTTTTTAGAGATTGAAAGTTCTGTTAAAGGCTGTAGTTAATATATACTGACAACCATTTTTTATTTAAATTTTTTATTTTGTTTGTTAACATGTTATTTTTTAATGAGTTCATGGGGGAGTACTTAATTTTAATTTCTAGTTTTTCTCTGAACTTTCCAATCTTTAGTTTCAGGTTTACTACAAAATATTCGCTTTGCATACAAGTATAATAATATATTTTATTTTTGCTTAAAATTTACAACTTTCTGTCAATCATTTGCAACGCTTAAACACACATAACCACCCCTAGCAATTACACAACCCCAATCCCAACGCTGCCTCACAACTGGCCCGGACAAAAGTGTAGCATAAAGTTTTAACTTTTTCATTGGTTTCGCATTTTGGTTGTTATTTTGCTGGGTCCAAGCTGCATATGTAGGGGGCCCTCTCCTCCCCCCGTTGCACCCATCAGCCACCCACAATGCCACCCACTCCTTAAGCAGCTCATGACTCTGTGAGAGTTTCTTGTTGACATAAAAGTTTCCGCTTTTTGTATGCTGCTGGGGGTGGGGGTTGGGAGGCGGGGTGTGGGGTGTAACTTTTTCGTTTGTTGCAGCATCTCTCGTTTTTATAGTGGACTTATATCCACGAATTTGCTGCGGCTACAAATTACAAATTGATTATACGTTCAACAAATGTGTTAATGTGGCATTGTTTGCAAACTTTTGTGGTGCACGGTGCGCGGCGTGCGGGTGTGTATTTGCTGCTGAGCTGCTTTACTTGCCACTGACCATAATATATTACACACACACACACACACACACACGCACGCACACCCACACACTTACAGACATGGAGAGTGATATGTCTGCACATGCATGGCAAAAGTTTTGCTCGAGTTTTTCGTTTCGAGTTTTCAACGGCCAACAAAACTCTACACATTTTGTAAACTCGCTGACAAGCGTAAACTTTTCGTTGGAAGTAAAATTTATTATAACCCAGTATGGGTGGGTGTCGGGCTATTGTTGAAGGCGATTTTGGGTGTGCATTTGTCCAGCTGCGGTCCGAAGGTCAAAGTAGTTAAAAATGTTGAGCTGCTGTTTTAGATTTGTTGAAGCATGGCGTTGGCAAACTTTTATTGCATTTGTTTTATTCCAACATATTCGTATTGTATTCATTAATATTTAATAAGCTCTTCTTTTGATTAAGCTCGGTCAACATACATATGTAATTTTGTGTACAAGGTTTAAATGTCAACTCGTTACAAATTCAATTAAAGTGAAAAAACTGATTTAAGTGGAACCCAAATTAAACGATATTGCAACATTTTATTATAAGTTTATTATAAGTTTTGTGTATTGTAAGATGTAAAAAAAATTACTATATAAAACAACATTGGGCTTTGCAATATTGTTTTGCAAAACTTTTTCAATTTTTTTTCCTGACTTTAAACACTTCAAGCTTTGCAAAAGGTACGATAAATTATATCGCTTGTCATTTAATTTTGATGTAATCAAAATTATATTGATTATCGATTTAAAAATAGTTTTGATATGAAAATTCTCAAATTCAAATTATTGTGTTATTTGATTGTTAGATATAGCAAAATTGTAACGTTAGGACCATATCTCGTAGTTTTTTCGATATGAAATTAATGTAATTTTTAAAACAGAAAATGCATAAATTGTAGTGAAAATTCAATATAAATTTATTTTCTTTGTTTGTAATTATTGGGGTTAATTTTAAATAAAATTCTAACAAAATTTGAAAACTTTTATTAGACAAATTTGAAAACCTAAAGTTCTATAAAATTGTTTATCATACAAGTATAAATGTTTTGTTGGTTTTATGTGTTGAAATATTGACGTGAAATGAAAAGCAAAGTCTTAGCTTAAATTCAAGTTTTAATTCAAGTTTTCGTATATTTTCTTGGTCGCTGTCAGTTTTTGGCTTATCAGAGAAAACTAATTTGTTAAAATGTTGCCTGGCTTATTTGTCATCAAGGACGAGCAGAAGAGAGCGACTAGAAAAGCATTTGATGATGTTGCTGCTGCTAGTGCACAGCAGAAACAGCAGCAGCAGCAGCAGCAGCAGGAAATGTGCTGCAGAAAATCTCAAGCATCCATCATACCGCCCGACGGGCCACTGGGCGACGTCTACAGGAATGGCAACTGCGACTTTTGGCGATGTCCTCACCGCCTCAATGACATTTTCTGATGAAAAATAAGTGAGGAGAAATAAATTCATGTACCAGCGACTTTTCTTTTCCTCTTCTTCATTCTCTTGCTCTTCCCTTTTTTGGCATACTTGACTCTCGAGTCAAGTAAACTGCAAGTAAAATGCTTTGTGCGTCTTTTTGCTACTTGCGACTTGTATTAGCCTCAATTCCCCCACCCACTGCACACCCGCCAAGCACCTCTCGCCAGTTTCCTTGCTTGCTTTGGAGCTGTGTTTATGCTTTGTGTGCTCGTTAAGCTTTCTTGTGCCGCCTGCGCCGCTTTGTAGCCGCGGCTTATTTGCCTGCCTCCCTCTCTCTCTCCTCCGTCAGGCAAACGATGTCGCTTCTCGTTTTAATGCCAAAGCAATCGGCCCGTTACATATTAAATTTTAAGTGGCTGCCGCTTTTTGGAAGCACCCAACCAGCCAAGCAGGCAACAATCCTCATTTCCATTCCAACAGCAACAACCTGATTGCCTCTTTAATGGCTCACGGAGCATTGCACACTGCAGACATACACACACACACACACACACACACACATACACAAGCACACTCAGTTACCGTTAGGACACGGTGGTTAAAGCTCAATGAGGTGTCGCCATGATTTAGTTAGTTGCCACGTTGCAGTCGATGCATTTTGAGTACTATTAACAAAATAGATTATTTGAATAAATAGAACAATTATGCTGAAGAGAGAAGGAAACTTATAAAATAAATCAATTAATAATTAAAATCTTCAAGTGTTCGGATTTACATATTTATTCAATAATTTATTATTAGCTCTTTTATTTAATTAAAATGGTTTAGAGTTCATTTTAACGTTTAACTATTAGACTTGTTGAGAGCTAATATTTAGTTTTTATTCTATCTAATGGTAAAATTGAACGACTTTTTACGATCCAATACTTTAAGTAGAAAACAATCAATAAAAATATTGGCTTAAGCAATCAATATGATTACTTTCTAGCAAACTTGCAGCTTAAAGTTTTGTTCACTCTTAGATTCCACTTTAGCATTTGCTATTTCCTATCCTTCAGTCAACTTACAACAACATATCTCTGATCTCTTTCCCTCTTAGAATCTATGGCAATTTTTTTACTACACTTTTATAGCCGACATTCAACTCAAAAAGCGACACTCAACTTTGCCATGTGAAGCAAATAAATCATCGTAAGTTTTCAGCCGGTGCAAAGGGCAGCTACCCTACCCCTTTACTCCTCCCCCTCCCACAACAGTTTGTAGTCCGAACTTGCTCTCAAGTTAATTCAATTTAAAGAAAAGAAAAAAAAAACTTTGTCGTGCAGTCGCTTTTTTTTTTGTTTTTTTTTTTAATTTTCTTCGTTTTTGTTGTTGCTGCGTTTCGCTTTGGCGCTTCATTTTGCGCAAAGTTTTGCGCTGCCAGAGTTGACACGTCATTGGGACAAAGCTACCGAAAATGTTCCATTGTTAAATGTAACGCAAGTCACATGATAAACAACAACAATAATAAAAAAGGACAATGCGCCCAGGACGCTGCTTAAACTTGAGCTTGAGCTTGAAATTTGCTTTTGCTTTTCGCTTTCGCTGCTGCCATTTTGTAAGCATTTCCTGCTCAACTATTTGCCATTATAAGAACCCACAATAAATCCTCACTTTGTAGACCGACGACACCCAAAACCCCCCTCCCACCGGCCACACTTTGATTCACTTCGCATACATGTCGCGTCCCACGCCCGCCCATTGATGTGAAAGTTATGTGAAAAGTTTTGATTTGTTTAGTACATTTATTTTACAATGCCAAAGCAAAACATTTCGAAGTCGAACTTCAAAACGAAAAAAATTCGAAATTCGAATTAACTGAAATTGAAGTAATTTTTATTTTTCCAATATCTTGCTCGGTACCGCATTTTATTGTTCGGCCTTGGCCCCATAAACCCCTCCGGAAAATTGGTTTGTTTTGCGTGTTGTTGCTTTGTCTAAAGCCAAAAGCGTTTAAATATTGCATCCTTTTCACTTGAGCTATTGCTGTCTCACTCGGTTTAGCAAGTTTTGCGTTATAAACTTGAGTTATAATTGAAAATACTGTTGTTGCTGTTGTTGTTGGCGCTCTTGTTGTTGGGTGGGTGCTACTTGAAGGAGCAGCTGTGCTTTGGTTTTAATTAAATTTTCCTGTCCACAAAAGTTTAATAGGTAACATGCTGAGAAATGAGTGTATAAACGGAAATCATTTGTTTACAGCCCTGTTGAAGAACAATGAGAGCAACCCGTATGACAAATGGAAAAACTAGCAAGAGTTAAATAAAAAAAGTTTTCTCTTCAGATATTTCGAAAAACTTGAAATCAGTCTGAGCCCACAAGAGGATGTTGAGTATTGAAATAGAAATAATAACATAATGGTTTTTCATCGCTAAAAACTTAACAAGGAAGCTAGGCAAAAGCTGTTACGTGTTTATGCAAATGCTAAAGAATAACGGAAACAATCATGCGACAAATTAAATTCTAATTGAAAACCCTAATAAACATATCCACTTAAAAAAAAAAAACAAAAAAAATCTCTTATCTAAAAAATAATTATAATAATACTTTTTTTTTAAGTTTATAGAATCTAAAAAGTTTAGAGTAATATATTATTTATATTATTTTCTATGTGATTCTGCAGTATAAGTACAAATTGTATACATTTTATTTAATAATGCCATATTCAAGCTACGGATTTTAAAGTCAACTTTAAGCCGCTCGATTGACATTTTCAATAGTTCTAGTGATTAACATAAGCCGGCGTTATTTACCGCAAAAAAAAAACCTTTATTATTGTGTGATATGCAATCTCAATTGAATAGTTGGTTATAATATTTTTTATATCAGTCTTTGACACATTGATTAATTTGTTTACAAACGAATGGCTCATGAATAATATAATATAATTTGTAAAGAGACTTGACTAATACCAAGCTCAAACGCAAGTCCCACATTAAACTGTCAATATATACACATTTGTAAATATATATACCATTTATAAATATATGTTTTTTTTAAACCCAATTGAAACTTTCTCTGTAACTGACATATAACAGCCATTAGTTATTAATTAACAGACCGCATTTGTAATAATTAATTTGTTATACGTGTAAAATCGAACCTATTTAATATGCTGCCATCGTATTTATGTAATAATCCAAATAATATATTGAATACTAGAAATGTCATATTAAGTCTGCGGGAGACACGGATTAATAGATTGATTTTAATATTAGGCTGTGTGAGGTTAAGTAAAAAAAATGTTGTAGGGGATGTGCAGGAAAGTGGATGTTTAGATTAAATATAATTTTTATTTAAAAATAGAATTTTTTAAGTAAGTGCATTTAACTGCAGATATTAATCTTTACTTAAGGTCTTTTATTAAACTTGTATTGCTATTTTAATAAATATTTTTCTGATAAAAAAACGCACAATTTCGTAAGGTATTTCGTTTTGTATACTGGTTTATTATTAAAAGTATTCAAAGTTTGCCAATCTAGCCGATTTAACTGAATAAATTGAGGCAAATCAATAAGTCTAATATGCTGCACTATTATTGATATTTTCAATGTTTTGTAAATACAACATTTTATTTGCAATTATTTTATTAACATTATTCATGTCTAGTTCAATATCTGTACTCAAAACGTTCCAAAGAGCTTTTGAGCACCAAAATCAAAAACATCCGTTTTGGGTTATGCCTAAGTAAATATCGTTTTAATAAAATTGCCAGTCAAGAAAAACTTGCAACAGCAATAATAACAACTACAACAATTTGTGAAAATCTTCAACAAAACGTAAAACTAAAACTAAATGCAGACATAAATATTTAATGCTTAAAGTAAAAAACTTTTGCAATTTGACTGCTGCCAGTTGCTGCCGGCTGCTGCGCTGTGTTGCAGTCGCAGTAGCCAAAAAGCTGGCAAATCTCAGGCATACACACACACACACACACACACATGCACAAACAAGCGCACTCACACACAGGCAGACAGACACATGCAAACAATGCGGCCTTAGCCTCAGTTGCTGGTTTTGGCCTTTTTTGTGAGTTTGGCCAAAATCTAAACATAAGTTAGCATTTAAGTTGGCGCAGGGCGCAAATGCATAAAGCACGCACAACAACACACCACATGATAGCAAACACACACACACACACACATACACACATGAAAACCGCAACCGCTTACTTTATGTGTCTCTCTCCCTCTTTATTTTGCCTTCTCTTTTGCTCTGCCTGTTTTACACACACTTTGGTGATCCACTTCCGTTGTGTAAAAGATAAGAAATTTACTTGGCTATTTGGATTCCGGAAGCCTTACGTCGTCTGGTCGCCGGGGGTGGAAACGGATAAATTGGGGAAAGGGGTGTGTATACAAGACTCAGGTATGAGTTAGAATAAGCACAAGTGCAGAAATTTCAGCATGTTGCAAGTCAATTAAATCTTATGTTTCACTCGTATGGTTTTCCTCTAGTTTTCTTTTGAAAGTTAAATGCACAATATTAGTTGTTGGAGTGGGAATTTTAACAGTTTAACGAATAGAGAGCTAAAATGGCAGTTGTTAGATGTGATTTTATATTAAAACTACAAATAATAAACAAATAGCTAATATTTAAGAAAATTAATATTTAAGCCAAACAGAGCTTAAAATAAAAGATTTCGAAACTATTGACTATAAAGTACTTTAATATAAATCACATCTCTCAAATAAAGTTAAGTATAAAGTTATGAACATAAAATAGGGAGCTTAAAAATCAAAAGAGTTAAAGCCGGTCGACTAATCTACATTCATAATAATGTTCCCAAAGTCACATTTGAATGTTGAAATTTAATTTAATTTTCATTGAATTCAAAATTTCAAACAATAATTTTTAGAGTAATTTAAATTATTTTAATTACTGTAATTTAAATTGATAGTGTGACTTTTATTTTTCGTTAAAAATAATTTATATTCCCCCCTAATTTTTGCTGCAAGCTTTACGCATAGGAAAATAACGGTTAGATTAAATCCGGACTAGTTGTACCACGTAGCATTGGATAATTTATTGCCAGGCAACTAATTAAATTGAATGAACACGTCTCGAATGAAATTTAATGAAAACATTTGATTTCAAATGTTGTGGCTAGCTGCTATTGTCAGAAGTCATACTGGTAGTAGTTGTGTGTTCATGTCCTGTAAGCCTTTATTTCATTTAGATGCCGGCGACATGATCTTTTAATTTCATTTATATAAATATTTACTTTCTATTTCCAATTGGCTGCCACTTGCCGTTTGCTGGCTGAATTTTCATGTAGTTGTTTGGAGTTGAAGGGAATTTTGTTTTTTTTCTTATCTTTTTATATAAAATTAAGTTCGTTACGTTGAGTGTTTGGCGAGTGGAAGTAGGGGTAGTAGTTAAATGAAAATTGAATACTCACTGCTTCAGCTACAAAAAGCTACAATTTGATATTCTAAGTGATTCGTTTTAGATATCAACTATTTTTGTTAAGCGAATGAAGAAGCTTAAAATGTGTTTGAAATAAAAGTACTTTCTGAATTACTTTCGGAATTGTACAACTTAAGTTGATTTATTGCAGCTTGTAACAGGAAGGCAGAGTTTGCCATTTCATTTAATTACATTTGACTTTTATCTTTTATTACAATGTAGTCCAGCGTAATTTTTAAAATAGTTTTCAATAATGTTCTAGTCTTTTCGGGTTTCAAGTTGTTTTTAATTTTTTCCTTTACTTAAGTAACTGCTCAAAAAATTCAAATTATCTTTAATCCATGTAATGAAACATTCTTCAGTTCGAACTTTTACTTTTGTTAAGTTCTTGTTAAGTTATTAAGTTAAGTTTTTCCAAAAACTTTATCTATCAAAAGCTTTACTAATATTATTATTATTATTTTTTTAATGTCAAATGAAACATTTCTTACTTAACTTTCCTTGGCTCTCGTTGGTCAAACTATGAATAATAATTCGAAAGAGTTTTTTATTTTGTCTGTGGGCCCAAATTTCGAGTCGAGCTTGTCGCTAGCCGTTGTTCAGTCAGCCAATCAATTTCAATGGCCGCAATTTGCTGGGCATTGTCATAAATTGCACTAATGCCCAGGCTCGAGTCTGGGCCAATAATGCCCACCCCCGCTGGTCACCTGTCAATTATTTTAACAAGACAAAACGCATCAATAGAGCTCATGGAGCTCATCGAGCATATCGCTTGTTTTTGCTGGGGATTGTCGGCAAGCAGGGTGAGGGGGAGGGGGTCGGGAGCGGGCTTGTGTGGAGTGAAGGCTCAGCTAGGTTTGGTAGCAAATTTATACAATGTGTCAGCCATTTGCTTTAGCTACAGGAGCTATGCGAGTTCACATTTATTTATATAATATATATATATATATATATATATATATATATATTATATATATTTGTGCGGGTATATATAATAAGAGAGCGCGGGGATTCTGGAACGTGAAAATCCCCTTTGCGTTGAAATGGCTTAATGTCACTTTATTTCATGCGGTCTTGTCACGTCTGTCTGCGCTTTTTTGGCTGCCACTGTTGTTTTTGTTGTTTTGGTTTCCTTTGCCATTGTTTCAGAGCTGACCCCCCTCAATGCCCAACAATGCTCCATATTGTCCATCAGTCAAATGTATATCGATTTCTGTGTGCGCCGTGTTTGAACCATGCTCTTGGCATTAGTTTTGCCAATCAGCACGCCCCAAATAGCCTGTCAATTATTTGGCAATTTCATTGGACCGGTGACAATGGGATTTGTTGCGTTTCATTTAATATTTTACCGTGGAGTTCGTAACTTAAATCAACAGCATCGCAGCAGCTGTTATAAATAAAGATTTTCGCCGGGGCATTTAATTTATTCAAAATAGTCATTTCCGCGAGCTTTGCCCGGCCAAATTTTTGTCGCCCACCCAGTTTCAATTAAAATGCCGACTTATGTCCAATTGGGTTCGACAATGTTCAACCGAATATCCCAAGCCAACGGACTCCCCTGGAGGGGGCGATGTACATTTTTGTGAGCTTCCCACTTTCCCAATGAAGGCAGCTCAATTTAAATGCCGTCATGGGGATCAACATCAACTGCCTATCAATTGCAGGCAGCGTGCCATGGAAATTGAAAATTAGCACACAGCGAGCCGAGCAGCACGCAATATGGAAAGGGTTCTTGCTGTGGTCCTGGCTGCCGCTAATTGGAGTACCCCCTCTCGACTCCAACCCCAATCGTGTGGTATGTGTCCCATTGTCATGCCAAGGCAGAGCAGCTCCTCGCAAATGTTTCAGTCTGAGTTAATTTCTGTTTTATTTTTTTTATTCATTTATTTTTTTTTGAAAGGGGAACTATGCAATGAGCAGACATTTGATTTATTGGGATGCCGTTAGGCTTGTTGCCGGATTAAAAGGACTCTGAGAGAGTTTTATTGTTTTGATAATGTGCACTTGGTTGTAATTAAGTATGTCCTACTCCAAAAAGTTCAGTTCGTATTTATAAAAAAAGTTTTTAAGTTAAAGCAATTTAAAGAAAAATCTGGATGCCAGCAATTGCAAAGTCAAATTGTTCTTAAGTGAATACTTGGTAAAATTTCGAAATAATAGGTAAGTACATATAGAACATGTCTTTTAAACTATTTTGTATTATTAATATGAATTACATGCATACAGAATAATTTTAAACACAGAATTAGCTCAATCGGGTTTGTTGCAATATACCAGATGCAGAAAATATTGTAATATTGTGATATAAACCGAATTTATCGATTACCTTAATTTACTAAAGAATAAGACTAAGCTTGCTTTATGTTCAAGCAACTCGGATCTTTACTGTTGGATAATCAACTTGAAATCTAGCCAGTGCAGTATATCAGAAACTTAAACCTAAATCTGTATATCTTTGTGAAGGCATCCAAACAACTCGCACAACAAATCACAACGCCTTCTCGCCTAATCGAGCTGGGCAAACAAACCAATCTGGACCCAAAAAAAAAAAAAACACACACACACAACTCTCAACAATGAAGTAATTGAAAAAAGAACTTCACCAGGCAGCAGCAACTGTCCGCTCTGTAGCTCTAGCGTCCCCCTTCAACTGCCCTCTGTCCAATACTCCATCCCCCTGTCCATTTTACTTGTAATGTTAAAAAATCTACGTAGCATATATTACAGCTGCGACTGCAAAATGCGCAAGGAGCCAAATCCAGAATGCCCAGCCAACTGGTCAACAAAAACAACAATAGCAACAACAACCACGGCAGCAATAACAAAAACAATAATAACAATAACAACAACAACAACAACAAGTCAAATCTCTGCCATCGTTGGTCACTTTTGCTCGTTGAGAAATTGACATTTAAACATGAAATTCCAACCAAAGTCGAGGCAACCAACAATGGCCCAGGCCACTTTTTGGGCTATATGTCTGAGGACATAGCATATCTGCCCGACCCTCTCCGTTCTCTTTCAGACGCCAATCCCTGCACGACTGCAATCTCAGCATTGCAAGCATTTTGAACTAAAAAAAAACTTTCTATGGCTGCAGTTGGTAGAAAGAAATTGAAAATAGTCGTCACCCCCAATACCTCCCCTCCCCCTCGTCAACATATCTATGTAGCTTTGGTAGGTATTCCCCATATGACTGTCTATCTAACTGTCTATATACCTCGGCCGCGCTGCCTCCACGTCTGTGTGCACTTATCGATTGCTCATACGTCGCGTTGTCCCAAAGTGTCGAAAGCCAGCAAAAGCAAAATAAAAAAAAAAAAAAATAAAAATAATAAAAAAAATCAAACAGAAAAATAGAATGGAAGAGCAATGAAAATGTGCACAAAAGTTGAATCAAATACCAAATACCAAAGGCAGAAATCACACATTCTTACAGAGAGAGAAAAACCCATTAACACTAATCGCTTCCCCACAGACACATAAACAATTTATCTGCCACACACACAGGCACACACTCATACACACACACGTGTGTGTCCTTGTTGTAACTTGGCCGCAAGATCGAAGTCAAAAGTTTTTCGTCGGCGGCACTAGACTTGCATTTTCTTTATTTTCTATATACAAAAATATATATATATATATATGTTTTCCTCGTTTTTTTTTCTTATTTTTGGTGAATATTTTTGCTTACGCTCGCAAAAATTTATCACGTTAACCTTTGGGAAATGCTCATATAATTTATCTTCAGGCAAGTAAATTTTCAAAAGCGCGCCAGGAATAAGTAAAAAATAGCAGAAGAAAACGAAGAAAAGCAGCGCCGCTTAGTGTTGCCTTCGGCTCCACTTTTCCTGCACGCGTTCTAAAAGTTATCCGACTCTGCCACAAAAATACTCAGGGGTGCTAGCAAGCGCCGAGTATATGTGTGTGTGTGTCTGTGTGTGTGTAAGCTAAAAAATGGCGCGGCATTTAAAAACATGGCATGTGTGTGAGTTTCCATCTCTGTGTGTGTAGGGTCTACACACTTACTCGCAATCAGCCCCCAGAGTTTGTTGGACATTCAAAAAAATTAGGTTAATTTGAAGTGCAAACGATTGATGAGCTACCATCCAAAAACACTTTGCAAATAATTAATAAAATTTTTGGATGGTTCCAGGCAAGATTTAATGCGGCAAAGGCCTCCGGTGGTCAGGCACCCAGGTGAGGCAGTTTTATTTATTATTTAAGCAGTAAGTAAAAGGTGGGCAAATTTTATTAAACTTAGATTGGAAATAAAAAATTTATTTTTTTTCAATAAATTTAAAAATTCTATTTACTAGTGTTAAAGAAAATCAGAAAATCAGAAAAACGATTCTATACTACGCAAAGTCTTCAACTGAATTATAGATGTTATTTTACAGAGGTCTATAACTGACTTAACAGTATTGTATAATTTTATGTTTATATGCCATTTTTTTTATTATTATTTTTTTTTTGAATTTTTTAGAACACATTAATTTAACCCATAAATAACAACTACAAATACTAATACTACCACTGCTAAACAAAAGAAAAAATTATGTTTAAATCACATTTGGAACTTTTCATACTTAATAAACAGAAATGTTAAACATTGCTAAACATTTTAAATGAATTCAATTTAATATAGTTTAGAGTAGTCCCACATTTTTTTGCCACATGTCTTTTCTTCACACTTTTTCCCCATTCTCTCTTTCTCTCTCTCCACCTACTTTTTAATATGCCTTGCATTGTCGACTCGTTTCTCGATTTCTGTGCTCTGCTCTACTTGTATTATTTTCCGTCTGGTATTGCAATTTTTCTAGAATTTCTTCAATGCTCACCACATTGTCGTCGCTTCATTAAGAAAGTTTTTCTTTATAGTTTTCGTTGCATAAATGCTGAAAACTTAATTTCTGCTAAGTGAACTTGTTAAGTTTTGCGCTTTTGTTGTTGTCATCTGCCGCCGCTTTTATTATTACTGCAAGCGCTGTTCAAAGGGGGCGTAGAGCTCTTGGTAAAGTGCAAGGGGATGGGGAGGGGGGAGGGGGGAGGCATGGGTGTGGGTGCGATATTGGACATGGCAGCATGCTTACAGTAGCCCTGCGGCTGCCTTTAGCACTTTGGTCGCCCCCATTTTTTCCTATTTTTTTTTGTTTTTTTTTTTGTACGTACTTTTGCTGGCGCATTAAATGCGACTGCAACGAAAAGCGACAACCCTATAAATGGAATTTAAAATGGTGGCACTAAAAACCTGTGCACTGTGCTACAAAGTCTGGCAAATTTAATGAGGCACTTGCAAAATTATGCTATCTTGTAGTCTGAGAGCATAAAAAGAGCGCATATGCCCACCATAAAATAACCATTTACAAAGAAACTGGTAAAAAAAGACTCGTAAATCAGTCAAGAGAACTAAGAGAGTATAAAACCAACTTATATTTGCATAGCAAAGCGGTGTTGTCAGTTAAAAGTATATCGATTACGAGAGAAGAAGAAGCGAAGAAAATAACGTCCGTGAAAAGTTTATGTTAAACACTTTGTCAAACTGAATCGTACTTAAATGCTTACACATCCAGTATCCATCTAGTCAGTCCCAAAAAGAAGTCATGAAGAATATAAAATAAGTCTAAAGAAAATAAATAAATAGAATGTATCAGAATATTAATAGTCCGAATGCAGAAATTAAGGCAATTAAACGCAAAAATAAAATTGCAAAATTGATTTATGAACATTTAAATTATATATTCTGTATTTTCAATTTGAAATTTGAATACACAAAATCTTTAATAACTCTTGTTGACTAGTGTTGTGTTCACAATTGAGTTTGACTGTGCACAAGGCACAAATTGCTGACTTGTGGGCCTTTACACATGGCGGTCATGGGAAACTGCATAAAATTTCAATTAAATCAGACACAGATCAACACTTCATAAGCACACGAGACATGCGACAGAGATTCAACAGTCGCATGCGAAAGCATCGCCAGACAGGTCAGAGAGGGAGGGGGAGGAGGAGGGGGAGGGAGGAGGAGGAGGAGTCTGCACCTGGTCGATGGCAAGCAGCAAGCGCTGCACATTTAGTCAAGTTAAATGAACCGCATCTATTGACTATCTCGCCATGGCAACGCCGATGCCGATGCCGATGTTGATGCCGATGTCGTTGGCAAATTTTGCTTTTGAAGGCAACATAAATTTTTCAAACGATTGACTCAGCAAAATGACCATGAATGTGTGACATCAGCAATGCTAGCCGGCGCACTCCTCCAGGCCAATACCTATCATCGTCATCATCATCATCATCATCATCATCAGCATCATTATCATTATCATGAGGCAAGCAGGTCCTGCAGCAAATATCGAAAGGTAAACACGTGCATTGCCTGCTTCCGTTATCAGTCAGCTTGTTTGCCAGACGGTCGAGCAGCCCGGCAAGGAGGCAGACAGGCTGCCAGGCAGGCAGACAGAATGGCCACGCCCACCTTGGCCGCCTTCGTCGAGTTGTGTGCTTATTGACGCTTTGAACGTCTGTTGAATTTGTGCAATTTTGTCGCCCCAGCTGAGTGGCCAGCCAGCAGCTCCTCCGCTCTGTGTGCACGAGTGTTGAAAATTAACTTTGAAAGATTTCCGCAGCATCGAATTGTTTGACATTTCATTTGCGGTTCAATAAGTTGCCACTGGCGATCCATTGATATGCCCAACTAGCCCCGCATGCCACATGCATGCGCGTGTCTGATTTCTGAGCTGCATACGCTGCGTATGATTAATTTGCGTTGAACTGCGCTTTGGCGCTTGGCGAATGCAATTTTAATTAACAGAAACCAAGTGGAGCTTCAGTTTGAGAGTTTAATTAAATGGCATGCAACAGTGATTAAATAAATTAAATATGACAATGTTTGAAGGATCTGAAAGATGCTTGGATCTGAAAGATGAAAGCTGTATTAAGAGCTGCAGTTGATGCTGAGTTGAGAACAGCGATCTTAAAAGTTGTATCTTTCTCTTAGTGCATTCAATCGAAGCGAATGTTACAATGTTCAAATTTATATTTTATATATGTTTTATTTAAAAATTACACTAATTCGGCAACTTCATTAAAACTAAACTAATGTAAATTCTTTGCAGCACCTTCTAAGCTCTCTATTTGCTATGCAAGCCATTTATTTCGAGTATCAAGCTGTTAACAGCAGCCAGATTACGTTAAATGTCAAGCGATATTTGCAAAAGGTTAAATAAATACATGAAAAAAGCAACAGAGCAACAACAACAATAACATTTCCCAAGGCTATCAACTGCCAACGGCTTCGTCCTGGCAACTAATAAAACGTGCGCTAAATATTTATGAATTTTCATTTTACGACACCTTTGAAAGCAGCTGGAAAAACACAATGGCGAAAATTGTCCTTGCGACTGGCCGTTGGTCAGCAGCTTCTATATAATTTAAGCTAACAAAAAAATAATAACAAGCCAGCGGACAAAAATTAACATAAAAAGCAAAGAAAACAAAAAAAGAGGAACATTATAAAAAAAGAATTGCAGAAAAAAATCACGTTTTGCATTTACACAAAAGAGATTTGGAGCGCAGCACAGGAGCAGTATGTAAGGTAGCGAGACAGGAAGAGAGAAAGAGAAGAAGAGAGAGGAAGTGAGATGCCAATAGAGTTGGTTGACTCTTAAATGAGTTTTATTATTTTTTTGTTTGAGGCAGTTGCAACAACAAGACTCACTAATGTGCTGAAATTATCAGTATGTTTGGAAACCATAAAAGAATGACAGACTAAGAGAGACAAATAGAGGAAAAGAATGACAAAAAGAGAGGGGAGAGAGAGAAAGCGAGAGAGAGAGACATATATATTTTTTTAAAAGATTGCAAGAATTAAAAAATTTAATTTTGAGTTTTGAGGTAATTTTTTGAGTAAAATCAGTACAAATTTAATTGCTGCCTGCCCCAACTTACAATACAAATAATACCAAATTCGTGTATGTTTGCAGCCTTGGTTTATAAACTGCGAGTAATTTCAAACTCTAATCCAAAAACTGTATTCAAATTTCAGGCCTAAGCTGCAGCATTCTGCAAGAAACTTTGCAAAAGTTGGCATACAAATTCCCGCCTAGTGAACATTTGTAACCCAGAAAGAAAATGTCCCTACTTCAATACCCTCCCTTCCCCGCTAAAACCACAACTAAGCCGTACAAAACAAGTCACGTTTTTTAACCACTCGCAAACAAACAAAAAACAGACGCAGGCAAAACAAGTCGCAAACGTAAATGCTATGGGCTTAGGCCGGGTGGTGTGGGGACGAGGGTTATTGTTTGGGGGGAAGGGCTACTGTAATTGTATTGCATAATTTTAGCACGCTCCAATGTAAAGTGCATGCCATAAATACGGCCGGAAATATGCGGCAATATATTATTTGTGCGGCCTCTGCATAGAAGAAGAGTCGCACACAATTCGCACACTACTTTTCTCATTACAAATTGGATTTCGCAGTCACATTATTGCGTTAAAAATCTATGTAAATTTCTTTATATGCCCATGAGAAGCTGCCCTAACCCTTCTCCCTCTTTCACTCGCTCTCACTGTCCCTCTCTCGTTCTGGCTGCACGCTATCTGGCCCCTTTTTTGATAGCATACTTTTGTGCGCCTTTCGTGTTGCAGCTGCACGTAGCGCAGCAGCGGCATTTTGTTTGCATCTTATTATTATTATTGCCACAGAGCTGCAGATACAAATGCACACACACAGACACACAGAAACATAGCATACAAAACGCGGCGTCTGTCGGCTGCCAAGTTATTGCGAAAATATAATTCACTGTGCAGCATTCTTTTGCACCATTTTCTATCTCTCTCTCTGCTCAGGTTTCTCGTTTCTCTCGTTCTGTTTGTTGCAAATTAGCTGTGTGGCAATGTGATAATAAAATTTTGTGAAATTTTTGCGCAAAAGAAGTTTATTGTCTGCAATTGCGCAGATTATATAATCATGTCTGATAAGCTTGTGGAAGGAGCACACTTTACTCCAGTCGGGTTAAAATGGATTGTAAACAATGTTAGTTGGCAAAAAAGGGTTAAGAAGTAGTTAGAAATATTTTATCTTATGGTTTATTATTAAGTTAGTTTTTTGCCTAATAAATAATTAATTAATAAATGAAACTGAAATCCTCCCTGCACAAACTGCACCTTATTTTATTGGAGCCTTAATTACCCCATTTAATAATAAATGTTACCTGTCATTTTTGATTTACCACTCAGAAAAGCCAATTTCCTTGTTTTCTTCAAGTAAATGCAATTAGCAAAGCATACATTTTCATATGTAAATGTTTACGAATCAACAAATTAAAAATGATGCTTTCAATAATAAAGACTCAAATAAAAATAGTTCAGTTTTGGTCAAAGGTTTGACTTTCACTTAGAGCACTGAATACTTTTGTTTACGGCCGGAACATTTTCTGTCTGAATTGCAATTTTCACTCAATTAAAAAAAGGAAAAGTACAAAGCATTCGACAAACTACGCACACAATAGAATGATTGATCGAGTCCAGAGATACCTTGTATTCACCTGAGCACACTTGTCTAAGAATGCTTACAATATATTCAATATAAGGAGAATTTGTTATAAATTCTCAAAAGGCGATTACCAATAGATAAAAATTATAGTTTATATATAATTTAATGGAAATTGATTGTCTTTAGGGAAAGCGAAATACAATAATTACACACTTATGTTATACCCGCTCTTCGCATATTTGTTGATATAGGGTATAAAAATGTAAAATACAAACTTTTCGATTTTCATTTAAAAATTGTATGCATAGATATTTGAAAAGTTTTGTCTTTTGAACAATTTGTGTGGTTGCTTAGACTTTTGTAAGCTGAGCATTGAAAATTCCAGTAAAAAATCAGGATGTAGTTTTTGAAGCAAAGTATAGAAACATTTTGAGTGCATTGTAATACATTCAAGTTAATCCTTACACAATTCCTTGGTAAAAAGAAAAATTGATCAGATTGAATTTTATGATTTTCGATAGTTTTTCAAGACGTCAATAAATGCAGGTAAAAAGAGATTTGTGGAAATGCTAACAGAATTAAATATATATTTTTGTATCTTTGTAATCCATATATTGATGGTATGTCGTATAATATATGAGCAAAAATATAAGATGTAAGCAATATTCAAGTAGATCCCAAGTTATTATTATCAATGATGAGGCATGGGTCAGTGTGAAGTGAACATCCTTGTTCATACATATACATGGAAAATTTGCTTGCTGCTTGAAATCCAATTATATAATAACTACTCGCATTATTTAGCCCTTTGTTGCCTGAGCTTGAGCAACTGTTTATGCCCTCGGCACAGACACAGACACAGACACACATACGTAAGCACACACACTCATAAAATACATAGATACAACATAAAAATTAATTACCAAACCGGTTCTTATAATTTGAGGCTGTCCGTCCGACACCAAGTCCGAGGCAAGCGGCTAATTGTGGACTTGTGCGAGTCGTTTCATTGATTTATGACTGCTAATTTTAACGCACGACGTTAAAAGTATTAAATAATAAACTCTAACGCGACGTCCTGCCACGAAAAAGGCATCCTGATCCCGCCAGCCGTATCTCTACGTCCACCGCTTTCCCCGCCCCCCGCCACGCCCAAGTACAGCAGCATCCCCGCTGTTCTGCAATGGCGTCAACTACGTCGCACTGGAATATGAGCTGCCAGCTTCGGCACCCAACACGCAGCACCCCCGATTCCCCGATCCCCAATCCCATCCAATTCCTTCCCGCCTTCTGACTTTACAAGTGTTTTGTTCTATTTTATGGGCTACTGGCGCTGCGTGTGTCCCTCGGCCCGCCCGCCCAGCTCGTTGGCATGTAATGAAATTAAAGGCGTAATGTAATACAGCTGGAAAAGTTTTCACAGCGGTTATTTCCATGACTGGTGGCTGGTTAGGGGCAGCTCGTTGAGCTTCCTCTTGCATCTTGAGGCTCTTTGGTCGCCCTAGACAGCCATTAAATTTAATAAATATGTTTTTTGTCTATTTCTTTTTTTAACTGAGCTTAGAAACCGTAAGGGTTTTATGGCGACTCACCTTTTTCGTGAAATTTAAAGTTTATTTGATGTTTTTTATTTTTATTATTGTTTCTATTCTAATATAAATAAATAACAAACGAACTTTCTTGTATACATACACTCAAAGACAATGACCAATATACCAATAAAACAACGGCTTAAAAAAATGAAACAGAAAATAAAAGAAAATGACAGAGAATTTTTGCCAAAATGGCGTAGATTTTGAACTTAAACAATTGTTCTTGTTTTAATATGTTTACTGTATTTTTTATTACGTAATAATGTCAACTTTACCTAATTAGATGATACTTTTCCATAACGTCAAGAACTGTATAAATGCAAAATGCACATCATTTTCTTACCAACTCATTACTCACTCATTACCTCCTCTATTCTAGGTGTATACGCAGTAGCTGCTGTGGTATTCTAGTTTTTCACTCACTGCTTTTTTTACCTTGATATTTTCTATTTTCTATTTCAATCAATTATTATTATTATCTGTGCTTATCACAGTGTGACAATATATATTCAAATATGATTTTCTGTTTCTTGACCAGTGTTGAAAAGTAGCCTATGCGTCATATTTCGATTGTCTGCCGTTGACAGGACTCGACTTGTATTTGTATTTTTATTCTGTATTGGCAGTTGCTTGAAGTTAATACATATTAATAAAGAAGGTGAAACAGTGAGAAACGCAGAGATGGCATCCACTGATTCAGGTACTGGAAATCTGGAGGGCGTGGCAGCAGCAGCAGCTCAGGAATCTCAGCACATTCCACAGCCCGTGGCCACATCCACGCCGGAAAGTGGCATTGACAGCGTAGCTGCCACCCGGGGTAGACGAGAGAAGAGCAACCCGCAGCCCAGTTGCTCCGGTACACGAACCTACAGTGAGATCCTTTGCCGACGTCCAATACACTCGCCCCGGTCGAACAAAACCCCTAAAAAACCCAGTCCAACCAAAACCACTCCCAAAACACCAAAATCATGTAAAACATCCAAGCTGCAGTCTAAGAATCGCTTGGAATTGTGAGAAGATAGTGTTTGTTATTCACTGATAAATCAGAAAATATCAATTATCACATCACAGCGAGAAGACCCCTTTGCAGTCAACGGCCAAGCGACAGAAGGTTGAACCAGAGACGAATTCGCCCCCCTCCGCAGGACGAAGGACTCTATCGTTGATCATCAAAGAGGGTCCCGTCACGCGCAGACGTTCTCTGTATCCGCGCAGAAGTCCTCGGACAGCAGTCAAGGCCGAAGCGTAAGCTATATATACATGTAGTTCATATAGATGGTAATATAGATAGCCATTTTTGAGTTCCCATCACAGGGAGGAGCAATCAATTAACAATGATAAAGCCGCATCGCTGCCCAAGCGCAGATGTTTGGAATTGCCAAAGGTGGAGGCACCGAAAGAAGAAGAGAGTTGCCGTCGTTTACCACCCGATAACGAGGTGAAACTTATAGACATATCTCTAGCAGCCTCCTGTTCTTCAACTAGAGTAAAGCCACAAAAAGTCGAATCGCGCATTGTGCCTCAAGGTCAAGGTCAGTCTAAGGTCGAGCCAATTCCTTTAGATAATGGAGCAGCAGAGAGCAATCAAACCGATATTCCAGCTCCGGCTGCAGCTTTAGCTCTAAATCCGGATACAGTTGCAGCTCCCGATCCAAAGATTGACACAAAGGAAAACATACTGAAGCCCGATGAACAGGTCGTGGATGTTAGCATACAGTCTCTGGAGAGCGTTCATAGCGAGATCGAGATGGAAACTGACGGTTTACAAGCAACTCAGGTGGATTCACCGGAAGCGACAACCGAGTTTCAAGAACTGCAGCTGAATAATACAAGCTCATCGGAAGATACCATAGCACCAAACCCCCCCAAGAAAGGTTGCATTTTAATGTGAGATTGGAGTTCCTAATGTTTATTTTAAATTCATAGTTAATTTGTTAGAGAAAGAAGTAAGCAAGTGAATAAAAGTATATATCTCATTATACTGTGTATTTGTAGGTAATGTCGAAAAGACCAATCTCTGACAAACTCAATATAACAAATAATCTGTAAATAGATCAAAAGTCTTTTAATTATGCAGCACAGATAGACAACTTTAAAAAATTATGAAAGGTTTTTAATTTTTTTATTTAAAATTATTTTCACTTTGACTATATTTTTTTGAATAATTTGACAAGTTAGTTATAAATAAACAGAGTCTATAAATAAAATATATAACAGAGAAGATGGTTTGGCTTCACAGTTTTTAACTATAGCATTTCATCGATATATTAATTATATAGTCCTTCAGCTAACTACGCAACAAGTTTTGTTAGCCTGCGTCATTCGACCTACAACTAACTAATTCAAGGTAATTATATACAAATTACTCATAAGTTTTCCAAAAATGATTGAGTGTATTTAAAAGTCAGCGCTGTGTCGAGTAACTTTCTGGCAATGTTGTCGAAAACAATTCCCCAAGAGTAACATTTTTTTTAGTGGCGCACGAAAACTAAGAAGTGCCCAAAAAGGATACACGCCCACTCGCAGGCAGTGACAAACTAGGTGTCGTAATCTCTCCCCCCACCAACATTGTTGTTGTGTTGTTGTTGCTGTTGTTGTTGTCGCAGGTCGCTTCGGAACTCACACGCACGTAAGTTTTTAGAGGCTTAATTAAATGCATAAACTTCTAAGCATAAATATAGTTGCCATCTCACTCAGTCACTGTATGTCTCTCTCTCTCTTTCTCACTCTCCCTCTCTCTCTCACTCTCATGTGTTCTGCAGCTCATCAGCAGTTGACGCTTTTCGCTCTACCTATATCAAACCCCATGGGGCAACTTTTTTGTTGTTGACGTAAAATTTGAAACGCTTTACATTGTTTACGTACTTTGTCGCAGTTACATGTGTGTGCGTGTGTGTGTGCGTGTGTGTGTGTGTGCGTGTGTTGTTGCCAGCTTTTGGTGAAGTTCGTAGCTAAAGTGTTGCAATTATATTGATTGAATTTTGCGGTGCTGCCTTACGGCAACAGAAAATGCCTTGCCACACAAACATATTACGTATACGCCCCGAAGGGCACCCCGCCATGCAGTGCCAAATGGCCGCAGCAGGTGGGCGTGGCACTTTGCTGATTTACCCAACAATCCCTAAACGTTTCACACCTCCAACGCTATTGGGTTGTCACTTGGCATGCAGCCTTTGACAGTTTGACAGGGCTTTTATTAGAGACACGCTGGTTAATTAACAGGGGAGAAAAATTGGTTCTTTATGAAAAATATATATATAAGTTAATGGGAGTATATTTATTTATATTTTATATATGCAAAGTATGGTGAAAGTAATAAGTATGTTTATACAAGAATAAATGGTGCGATTTAAATAAGTATTCTGACAGAAGATATTAATATAATTATTAAAATTATTAATTAAATTTATGTTTTTTGTCGTTCCTATGAGTATATACATTCTTGATTAGAATGGATAGGAGAGGCGATTTAGACAAATTCCGTCTTCCTGGAACTATAATAATATATAGTTTTTAGTCAAATACAAAATCGATAAATAATGTTTATTATTATTTTGTTTTGGTATATATAAAATAGAACTTCTATAACATAAAGTTGCTATAAGAGCCGTTAGACGAGTCTTGCATTTATGTGTCGCCAAAAATTCTGTTTTATATCTGCAAATGCATTTTATCTTTGGCACTCCAAAGATAACAGTTGCAACTCGAGATGGATATAAGCAACAATATCAATGAAGTCATAGTTAGTTTTATAGCAACATTTGTCACTCGTTGGCGATGTGTGCTATGAGGTCAATTTTAAGCAATCTATAAATGTCAATCGAATGGCTGGAAGTTTCAGTCTTAAATAAGCAATATATATTTCAGTGTATACCATATCGTATAATATATATATCGTGTAATTCGCATATATATTTTATGGATCTTAGTTTATTTTCTGGTTTGACCTTTTGTTGCAGTTGTTTTCATTGTGCTCTCGCATTGTTTTTTCGTTAGTTGAAATCTATTTGAAATGCAACTTTTGCGCCAACGCATAAATCTTCGGCACAAATGGCAAACAGCAGCCAATGTGGCAAGAGATGAGAAGACAGATAGATAGAGAGAAGGCGAGAGAAAGAAAGAGTGTGGGGTGGGGTGAATTGCCTGCTTGCAGGCAGCAAAGCGTAGCTGCGAAACGGCTGTAGCATATGTTGGGCTTTTCTATATATTGTCGCAACATCAGTCAGGATTAGTTGTAGAAGTTTACCAGTGCGACTAGACCCGGTTCTACCAGAGCCCCCCCCCCCCTCTCTCTCTCTATCTCTCTCTAGTGACCCCTCCTCCCATTTCCCCACCGCTCGCAAGTCATTCTCATCTTGTTTGCCATGCTGTAACCGTCGCGCTGCGTGCTTTTAACATGGCAGCAGTTGCCCCAACGATTGCTGCTGGTCCGTCTACCAGTTCGCTTGCTCCTTGAGAGCCCTTTCCCCTTTGCCGCCCTGGAATCACTTTGGCCTTCTTTAGCCTGCTGCTACTGCTGCTGCTGCTGCTGCTGCTGTCTGTTGTTAGCCTTGTCCTTGTTGTCTTGTCAGTTGAAGTTTTGTGCCATATTGTTGTTGCTGCTGCTGCTGCTATTTGTCGTTGTTGTTGTTGTTGTTGTTACTTGGTTTTCTGTTTGTGTTCCACGCCCGCCTCCGTGCATGAAAAGTTGCAGGCATTTTCTTTGCTGTTGTTATTATTGCTGTTGTTGTTGTTGTTTCATCCCATTAGTTTTGTTGTTAGAGCACTCCACGTATATGTTTAAGGCCGTGGGAATTAGTTGTATATAAATTCCATGAAATGAATGCATTGCCTCACTTTTAAATGTAAAACGTGTCGTGTTTCCAGTTGCTTAGTTCAACTATTTAAGCACTACTCAAGGCTAATTTCGAATTATGTCACCCAGTTTAGTTTATAATGAAAACTATTTACAGTTCACATTAGAAAACAGCCCAAGGCCTGGATATATTCGACCGGCTCTATCTATATAATAGATGTAATTTGAGTTAACACTTATCAATGTCGCAAAATGGGAATACATTTAAATTAAAGAATAAATTTTAAAGAGAAAAATGTTCCAAATATTCAAGTTAATATTAAGAGTTATTAACATAAAATAATTTTAATTAATATTATTTAATCTATTTGAAAATAGATAAATAAATGAAATATAAATCGTAGCTTACACGCAAATATCTCTAAAGAAAAATATTTAATTAATTTAAAATGTTTTAGTCAGCATTAATTAAAAAGTTTTGTGTATTCATATTTTGTAAATTGTTTATTCTCCAAATCGCTTGCTTTGACGCTGTTAAGCAGCATTTTAATTTGCAACATTTTTGTTTTAAATGTTTTGCGGATATTTATTTGTTAAACGCTGACAGCCGCAAACGTTCAACTAATTAAGTTCTTTAATTAGGCGTAAAACGTGATTTCGCTCGTTAAACAAATTTAGTTATATTTATAAACACACACACACATACACATTTATACCTGTGCGGATGCATAAATTACCTAATCAAAAGTATAAATTTAATTGTGTTTTCCCACAGAAGCAACTTTTTTTGTGTGTTTATAAAAAGTGCAAATTAATATGGAAAAAAACCATAACGATTATTACTATTATGATTCCAAATACCGATTCATCGAACTTGAAAATCTTTTAAACTAATATACTGGAGCATTTTTGGCTACTGCTTTTTAATTGGTTTTATATACATGTGTGCTTATCGAGATGAAACTTTACACACCGAAAATTCTGATGAATTCATTTAAATCCAGCCTGACAACTAATTTGTCATCGTAAGCGAAATAAAATATTTTTTGTAACAAATAATTTTGTATTTATTTAATTTCTTTTAAATGCATCTGACGCGGGCAGTAAACAATTCACCGTGGCAAAAAACTGAACATAATTCGGATATTGTGTTTATTCTATATACATACATATATGTATTATTGGAGTAGAGCTGTCAGTGCGGCAGACATGATGTGACTTTTGCCCAAAAATCAACAAACAATTTCATAATTTGACCAACAGCTGAATACGCATGCAACAGACGACACACACACGCATGTTCAATGTTTGCTTTTTTCCGTGTTGCTGCAGTAGAAATTTTTGCGATTTTCTAATTACAATTTTGGCAATAAATTTTGTCATGTGGCTGACAGCTTTCAGCTGCCGCGCACATGCAAACAAAGCGAAACATAAACGAAAAAAATGAGGAAGAGAAAGGAAAAAATTGTAATAATAATATTTACAGCACGCCCGAAAAGCGGCAACATAATTTGCATACTTTCCAGGTGCTGAACAAAACGGAAGCGAAACTTTTTGGGCCGGGGCGGAAAGGGGAGAGACCGGAATGAAAAACAATATGCCAGCACTCAGTTTGACGGCCCTGCAAATGCGCTAAACAAATAAATTAACGCATTTCGCCTAAAATCTGCAACATATTTGGTTAATTTCCAAATAGGCTTTGCAAATATGCAGATTACAAATTGCCCCAGCTAAGCAAAGCCAAAAATTGTACAAAAGTCTGCAACAATTTTGTTTAATAAACTGCTTAAATATTTACACAAACACCAATTACTGAGTGAGTTTGACCCAATAACCGAATATGTAATACTCTTAAAATTTGTATATTTAATTATAATAGTGTTACTGCAATTATAATTCCCTTATTTAATTGCATTCTCATATCATATAATCGAATAGTACCAAAAATATGTTGTCGAAACATGTTGAGAAATTACAGAAATCCAATAATTTTCCAGTGACAAAATTTAAAAGCTTACTTACCACATTAAATATAATTATCATTTATAATTCCTATTTGTTTTTTAATATAAGGGAACTTGGTGAACAGGAATTCCGATTGATGTCCTAAAATGATAAAAATAAAAACATACGTTAAAAATTTTGTATAACAACAGATTCATCCTTAGTCGATACATTTTGCGTGTATAATATACAGTGTCACTAAATCGGTATACCCTTTCGGATATAGTTTTGCGCTGTTGTGGATTGTAGCTCGAAGCTGGAACCGTTTGATATTTGCACAGGTCGCGTATTTTGTGATTCACAGCATTGCAAATAGATTTTCAATATGCCGTGAGTGTGTGTGAGTTGGTGTGTGTGTAAGTGTGTGTGCGGGTTTGCATATGCATGTGAAACAGTTCATTGTATACCTCAATAATTACATTGTATTTATTTGTGCTGTTTTCGATAGTCGCTGCCGTGCCGCAGGCTATGTGGCAAGTGCTCGACTGAACCGTTTGCAGCATAATTATTGCAATTTATTTTGTTGCCAAAATCTGTGTAAACTATTTACACACACTCACCTGCATGAGTGTGTGTGTGTGTGAGTGTGTGTTTGATTTGCTGCAAATTGCATGGAGAGTTTACTTGTCGGTCACACTTCATTATATAGTCGTATTACCATTTGATATACTCCCTCTCTCCCCACCTCAGCCAATCAATCAAAATACAGGATGCAAAATGCATGAACTGCATTTGTTGAGTTTGCAATCTGATTTCACTGACAAAAGTTTTCTCCTCTATTTACCTCATCCCGGGGGCTATTTCAATAATACACAATTTGGCTTGTGAGCTGTTTAAATACTTCAAAGCTGGGTTTTAGCTGCGTTTACGATCTCTAGTTTTTATTTTATAACAAAAGTAGTTTCATTTATTTACTGTATGGAAATCTTAACACTATTTGTTAGTTGCAGTCGATATAAAGATATATAAATATATAAAGTTAACAGTAAACTTAAATCCCGTTTTGACCGTTTGTTACAATTGGAAGCTATATTAAATTTATGTTTGATGTTGTTCAAGTTAATTTACGATAAGAATAATAATAATGATTATATAAATATGAAATTTTCGACAGAATGTTAGTATTATATTTAAATTAAATAATACAAAATAGACCATTTTTTTAAGGATCCTGTCATTGAGTTCTTTAAAAAGTCTTCTCACTCCTCGCTCGTGCTCTATTTATGCGTATTTTCGGGATATTTAATTAAATCCGACTCTCCCCCTTTTAAAATCCTTTAAATGGCCCCAGCATAGAACTTTACAGTGTCATCCACTCAGGTGTTTAGTTGTGAGAAAAAAGCGTGTTCTGAAATTTATGCGCCTTAACTTTGAATGCCAAAAGTTTTTAGGCTCAACGGAAGCTGAAAGTCGGTGGTATCCCCGCCACCCACCTCAGTCTACTCTTAAACTTATAGAGGCACCTTTTAAAGTTTTAGCTTTTGGCCAGATAAGATTCGCGAAAGTTTGGCATTCGTTTGGAAATTAATTAAATGCGCGCGATATCTGGAATGGATTCTCGACTCGGAGAGTCACGAAACTTGCCTTTAGTTGACTGCCGGCGATTGGATCAAAACGGTCACAAAGCCGGCAAGTTAATTGTGGCAGCCAATAGTAATTGGCCAAAGCGGCTTTGGACGCACACGACAAACATAAGCCGCTCTCCAGGTGTACGTCCTTAAGCTTTCTGTAAGTACCACCTGCACTGCGTTAAAATTCTCGCAGGAATATTCACTTTACTAAGCGAAACAGAGTATATTGGCTTGACATGGTCCGTGTGAATTCTATCAAATCTGAGACTTAAACTTGCTGTATTTATTTTTAAATTCTCACTCCAAATATATATCAATATTAAGCGGACTCTTTTCGACCTGTTTCCCGCTGTTTTTATACTTTTGACAAAGTATGGCACAGTCGGTCACACCCGACGGCAGCGTCTTAGCTTGTTTTTATTGTCCTTTGTCTGGCTGCGGTGGCTTTCCCCAAAAACTTATCGAAAGTTATGGCCAGACGGACTTAAAGAGTCGCTAATGCCTGTTAGTTTCTTTATTCCTGTTGAGTTTGAGTACCCTTTCACCTCTACCTATTGCTGTCCGGGGTTTTCCCATTGTGCGGCGGCTCCGGCATATTATATTAAGCGGCTTAAATACCTGGTATGAGTGTATGCGTGTGTGTGTGTGTGTGTGTCAGAATGTCTGCGTTACATTGTTAACTGTGAAACATTGATACGACATAATCTAAATTGAACTGGTCTCAAGTTCAAAAACTGCCTCGCAGACAAATTAAGAACTATCAGTTTGAAAAACGTTGCTGCACACTTTAGTTATTTGTGTACTTTCAATCAAGCTATAATTTACAGAACAAAAAAGCCTTGATGTGTATAGTGCGTGGTCAAACTTAAATAAACAAGCAAAAAACAGATTTGTGGCAGTATACTTAAAAACTAAGAGAAAAATCCATTCAATTGATAAAATAACAGCTATTAATCATCAAAATTTGCATTATTCTATTGATGAGTATATATGATGATATGAAAGAGTATATTGGTTTTGTGCAATGTCCGTCTTGCTGTCCGTCCGTCGCCGCTATTGAAGCTAGAGACTTGAAATTTTGGATATATACTCGTGTGTACCCGCGTCATATAAACTTTCTTAAATTTAGTTTTTGATTTAATTTAAAATAAACAATAAAATAGAATGCTCTACATTATTTAGTGAAAATGGAAATCGTAACAAGGCCGTTAGATAGTTTTGCAGAACTACTATCTTTATATGAAGTATTCTGAACTATATATGAATATTTAAAATATTTTTAAAAATACTTAAACGTTTTTGAATTATTTTAAATTAAAAATTAAAAAATCAATTTTTTAAATTACTGTATGTTGTGTTTAAATATTTCTTATTATTTCCGAGCAGATAGTCCAAAAAAAAAAAAGACGAATCCGCTGTAAAATGTTAAATCGGCTACTTCATGGCCGGTTTGATTTTCATTACCCAAAAACGTAGACTGCACATCGATGAACTGCATCAGCAGCAGTGGCAGCAGCAACAACAGTAAACACAAAGCTTATTACAGGACGGCACAGGACGGCACAGGACAGCACAGGACAGCGCAGGACAAACCATTGATGGGTTATTTTTTGTGCCCAATAAGAAGTTTGTGGGGGTTGTCTGGAAAATAGCCATAGAGCACTCACTTTACAAGGCAAGTGCAGCAATTGTGAGTTGAGCTGAGAGCTAAAGAGTTGAGTTCCGACTCGTCATCATCAGCATCAGCATCAGCATCATTATCTACATCATCATCATCAACTGTGCCAGGCTGGAACAACATCAATGGGTGGGTCCGAGTTGTTCAATGCCTTGGCCAAGAAAGCCAGCGAAGCAAATTGTTTTTAATTAAAAGTAAACAATATCAATTCATTCGACAGTTATCCAGTTATGCTGCTGACATGGCTGCATTCCAGTTGCTGCTGTCAGATCCTCGCCAGCTCCTGTCTCTAAGCTCACAGTGGCTGCATTGTTTGCCAGGGATTAAGGAAAAAAAAGGAAAGCAAAACACTGGCAGTGGGCGTGGCTGCTGTGGAACTTTGACATGACCTGTCCATTTATATATACAATATATACTTTTAGCGCAGAGGCAAACATTTCTTGGCCATTTTAATTTTGACTATTATTAATTGTCTTAGTTTGCAGTTGACGCCCGCTCGATGCCGCTTAATGTTGCAGCTAACGGTATTATTTTCCATTTGCCATAAAGTTTTCTTTTTCAACTGTTTTTCTTATTTTAATCAAGCTGTTTTTTGTTTCACTTTAGCTTTTTATTTTGTTGCTTAACTTCGCTGCACTTTTAATTGGTCTGCAAATATCTGAAGTTTATTTTATGATTTTATTTAGTTATTGTTTTGCTTTTTTTTTACTTGTGATTTTGTCTGCGATTTTATGATGCACGCAAAACTTGTATCCTTTGCCCATAATTTAATTTTCCTCAGCTCCAAAGAATTTGCTCAAGTTGTACAAAAATTCGATCGTATTGCAGATTAAATATTAGGGCTTGAAGATTTTTTAATAGCTTGATTTAACTATTGCATAATAATAATAATAATAATAATAATGATAATAATAATAATAATAAAATAATAATAATAAAAATAATAATCATAGCAATAATAATATATAATGTTTAAAAAGTATTACGACAATATTAATATTAAATACCAGTTGTTTTTCCCAAATAAAAATTCTTGTTATAATTAATATGTATTTTATTATACTCTTAATAGCCCATCACAATGGAACAATAAATATAAAATCAATGCAATATAGCATTATTTGATATATATACGGTATTGTCTGGACTAGTACGCTCAGTTTAAGCATGCTCCCTTTACGCTACACTATTTACACACATATTCCTAAGCAAATACTCTATCTCACATTTTGCCAACTAACAAGTGACATTGACAAGGCAAGTTATATCACCTTCCAGAAATAAAAAAAATTTAACTGAATACCGCTCCAATAACATTCCACATACGCACCGTATACCATCACATATGTGTATGCAAGAGTATACAGAATAGCACTAGGGACAGAGGGTAGTCGGCTGCATATTCCCGTCATCATCATTATGAATTTTCTGGGGGGCTGGCCTGCTCTTATGTTTGGTGAAAGGAAATACATACGTGCGCATTCATTTCATTTCCGTTTTGTGTCGCTCTTCTGGCCAGGGACGTGGCAAAGCGGGGGGCGGGAGCGGGCTTGGTGCTAAGGGCGTTGCCATGACTATGTCTCGGCTCTAACTGCCTGGGCCCGTTACAGTTGGTCCTTGTGTGTTTGTGTGTATGTGTGTGTCCAACTATTTATTTTTATGACATAATGTAGCTACAGTTGCGATTGCCTCTGCCCCGCTCTGTTGTCACCCCCTCTGTCCTTGCTCTATGGGTATTTCTCTGAATATTGCCATCTAAATATGTGAAAATTGCTCATTTGAAATGTTACCAGAGCAATATGTGGGGGCGTGGCAGAGGCAGGAGCTGTGCGGCGATATGCTGGGGGAATGTCTAGGCAAATTGCCTGTCAAAAATTTTGTAGCCAATTTGTTTTTGTTTCGCTATTTTTCTCTCCCTTTGCCTGATGCTTATCGAAAGTGCTTGACGCAATTGTTGTAATAAATGCAAAACAATTTTTATTATTTTTTTTAAATAATATTGTTATTTTTAGTTTGGGCATGAAGTGACTTTAAGATACCTGTGAATTGTAGTGAAAATTGTGTTTATTCAATATTTGAATGGATTTTTTTATTTGGAATTTTAATTTGGAAAATTTGAACTGTGCAAGAATTTGCCCTAATTCTAAACTTGTTTTGTTGTTGCCTTTGGGGTAATTTCCAGTGGTTTATGCACAATTTATAACAATTTTGAAAATATCCTTAGTTTTATTTTTTGTTTTCGAACTTGCAGCGTGCGCGTATGTAGGGCGGGTCAATCGTATCGCGTCAAATTTCGGCCTCAAGTTTCGGGCGCCATTTGTGTGGCGTGAGATTACGGGTCCACGTTT
>SCDS01000174.1:0-53756 GCA_004149465.1 Drosophila nigromelanica | reverse complement strand
AATTTTGTCAAAACTGAACCGATTTTCATGTTTGATGGCATTTTGGTCATGTTTTGTCAGATTAGTTCTGCATTTAATATATTTTAATATGTGCATTTTTGAAAATAAAACTTTTTGGCAAAAAAGCTGTACCCTCGTCTCATGTCCGAAAAAATGTTTTGTTTTTAAATTTAGAATTGCAAATTTGTCTTTTTAATGGATTGTATTTTAATTAGAGATTAATTCTGCATTGCACAAATAATGCCTGGCTGTATGTTTTATTACACTGCGAACGAGTAATGCACTGTCGGTTACACCCGACTGCAACTTTTTTACTTGTTATTTGTGGAATCATGTCAATTAAACAGTACTTTATGAAATCATTTATTTAAGCAGCTTTTTTAAAGTTGTCATACAAAGACTGAAGTCAAAGATCCACACAGATCACCTTTAAACAAGAACTTTATCTAGGTTTTGCATCTTTTCATAATATTTTTTTAAGACAAGGCTTAAACTAATTTACTAAAACAACTTTTCTACTGCGGAAGTCTAAAGGTACAAATAATAATTCGTGTTCAAAATTGCATCTTAAGTTTTTAATTCAATTGCTTTGTTTATAAATATAGGTACAAATAAATAGGCCATAATCACGCATACATTATGAACTTTATCTACATTTATATGTAGGTACAGCTATTAAGTATCTTGCTGCACAAATATTTACTGTGCGCTTTGGCTCAAGATTATGCAAATTTTTATTATGCATTCACTCCACAAATATATAAGTAAGTATGTTTTTTTTAGCCTGGTTTTCATCGCTTTCTTGACCGGTATTTCTCTTGGCTTCGTACTGTGGCCATTCAAGCCAAGCATTCCAGCGGCGGCTTAACGGCAGCTTGGCTAACTGCCCAACTACCTGGTCAACTGAACTATTTGGCCAGCCGTTAAAATATGATCAAAAACAACAAAAAAGAGCAATTGAAAAGCGGCTCTGCACGCTTTGCCAAACACTTGCAACTATGCGAGTATTTCGGAACTTGATTTGATTTAATTAGTTTTTCTGACTGCGCCTCGTTGACGTGGTTCAAGGAAACTGAAAACAAAACAATAACTTTAAGTAATGCCAGGCCAAGCCCTGAGCCAGTGAGCTGTTTTCAATGTGGGCGTAGTCTGCAGTCTGATTGGAGTGCATTGACTGGAACTGAGTTGAGGATGGTTATGGTGATCTGATGATATCTCATTAGTAACAATAACTTGGCTAAGGACTCTCGGCCTTGAGTTTAACTTGGCTGGTTAATGACCGAAAAGGGAACACGATCTAAAAAACTTCAATGCATTCAACAGAAATCTTATGCTCCCGCATGAAACAGCCTCCCTACCGATTGTATCTCTTTTTGCTCGGCCGACTGGAAATAGTTGTCAGTGCACTTTCAGAGCTCAAATATGTAACGCTTTATTTATGTTCAAGCGTATATACATATATATATGTATGTATATGTATAGCTTTATGTGTATTCAGTGTACTCGTGCATTACGTAATGCCTCAACACACTACGCCCAATCGCGTTATGGAGCAGCAGTATCTGTAATGCATTTTCAGTTGTGTTGGTGTTAATGCGTCTGCATCTGCATCTACATCTGCATTTACTACCATGTGTGTGTGTGCGTGTTGAGAATTTGCATTATATGGCTCTGAGTGTACAGCTGATGTGCGTTGAATCCCAAGTAACTTGGTCAGTAGCTAGTGGCCAGTGTAAGTGAGCCGGGCCAACTAGCGACAACGACCTTGAGACACATAAGCCAAGCACAATAACTTGCCGTGACCAATTTTCAGTTAATTCATACATAACTGCTCTAAAAATGCTTAACAAATTGCCGACACCTACTGCTCTGATTTCTCTACTATTACGTTTTATTTATTATGTGAAAACTCATTAGGCTAAAGGCTATGCCAATATTTTGGACAAACCCAACAAATCAAGCAATCAATCAATAACATTAAAATCCTATTAGAAATGGTTTTTATGGGTTTGTCAGCGACTTAACGATTTTTTTAAATGTTGATTTTAAGGGGCAAAAATTTAGCTTGCCTTTAAACTATGTATTCACACTTTATAATTAGAGAATTTTTGCTTTTCTTTTTATAAATTAAAATAAAGCACTAATTAGTTAAAAATGTTATTCAACTTAAAAATACAAAATATATATTTATTTGATGCAAAAAACTTAATTTCTTAAACGTTATATTCAGTTTTTTCTTTCCTAAATACAGTTCAAGACTTTAAAAAACATATTAAAATTATATTCCTGGCAATTCTTGGACATTAAAACTAACAAGTTATTTCTTCATTCTCATAATATAAATACATAGACATGGCTATACTATTAAATATTTATTACTTTGCACTTTAATGCAAGATCAGTAGCAAATTCCACAGATAATGCCAAGTACTTTGTTCAACAATGTTGGCTTACTTCGAAAATTGCTGGCACATTGCCAAGATTGAAAGGGGCGGAGGCTAAGCCGAAAAAAATGCTCGTTAAAAATTGGTGACCCGAGGGCTTGGTTAACCAATTTTTCAATTGAAATTCTTGGGTATACAAGCAATTGTTAATGATTGAATCGCATATTTATGATATCGGCCATTTATGTTGTTTTGTTTTTTGTTTTTTTATGATTGGCAACGAAATGTCAATTGGCCATATTTAATTGCTAATTGCATCGAGCATTAAAAGCTACAAGTACACTTATAGACTTTCTATTAAATGCAAATACACAACACAAATGTCTCAATTGGTGCTCAGAGTGCGAGATCGAGATCGAGAGATCTTAAGCTGTGAACCAAACGACCTTGGCAGCTCTCATACGCATACGAACCGGACAATTGCATTTATTATGCGCACTTATGAGTGACTTTTATGAATTCAATTAATTTATATTAATATTTATATATTTACGATTGTGCTTTACACTTGTGATGTGGTTGATCCTAGCATACTTACCGCAATTAGTTGCAATTTCATGTTGATGTTTCTAGTTGAAACCGTTTGTGAAAGACTTCCGCAAAGTAAAATCTGTAACTTAATGACTACACCCAAACTTTAAGTACAGAAACCTTAAAATGTTTTTTATTTTCTCGAGACCGCCGTGAATTGGTTACTTTTGGCCAGCCGGTAAACGTTGAAATGCTGGGCGCCCGAGCTGCGCAGTTGGTTTTATAGCCACGTCGCAGCTTTGCGGCTCTCATGCCCAGCACACACCTGGAAATTTATGTGAGGCGTGTTATGGCCATCATGTGAACGTTTAAACAGCAAACGCTGTTAACGCATCTTGAAATGAAAGTGAACGCGATGATTTTTGCAAATTTTCGACGGTTTTCAGATATTGCCTGTGCTGAGAATTGTATGTGATCCGGGAACGTGCTTTAATTTTTAAATTACTTTTACCGCGACCCGCAACCTAAAATACAAACAGATGGCAACGCTATAAATTAAGCTTTAGGAGTTGGTTTTTGCTCGAGCTTAAAGCTGTGTGTACAAAACTTACCAAATATATTATGTGAATAAACAAAGCCCAAGGTGAGCTTTAAAGCACAACAGGGCGTATGAGCGATGCGCAAGAGGTTACTGTATTGGCTAAGCACCGAAGATATTCGTATATTTAACTAGGTTAACAAGTTCAAAATTTAGAATTGCGAATTTCTCCTTTTAATGGATTGTATTTGTCATAATTAATTAGAGATTAATTCTGCATTGCACAAATAATGCCTGGCTGTATGTTTTATTACACTGCGAACGAGTATTGCGCTGTCGGTTACACCCGACTGCAACGTTTTTACTTGTTTTATATGTATATTTTAAAAACTGCTTACGCATGTTTAACGTAAGCAATTTTTTGTAATTTTTTGGAATTTTGGAACCTTATCCAAACGAACAAAAACGCATAAAGTAGATAAAACAACTCAAATTCACAGAAATATTTTCTATATATAAAAGTCTATAAAAATTACATTTTTATTTGAAGTTAAATCTAATTATATGTATAAAAAAGAGAGTATGCTAGATAGAGGCTGAGAAAATGATTTTGTGTGGGCCCATTGACCGATATTTCCAATATATCACAGTTAGAAACGTACATAAAACAACTATAAACAAAGATTTGAACTATTCAGCGTCCTTCATTAGAGCTATAGCAACGGCGCCAACCAAACCACAAACTCCCATGATATTAAGGGGTAGCAAAGCGTCATATTGTTCCTGGAAATTATAAAAAATAATACATACATACATATACTTTATGTCATAAAGAGTAGTTGACGTTGGATTACTTACCAGCTGCCACAAGGACGGAACCAGAATAAGCGCGATTCCTGATGCCAAGTTTCCCATTCCGACGCCAAAATTTCGCACTATTGTCGGATACTGCATGGCCGTATAGGTGGGTATAATGGCGTTGTTGGCGCCTATCAGACACTTTGCTGGAAGGTAAAGCACACACGTAACAAGCTGCAAAACAGAAAAATCAGATCTTTTAACACCCACCTATAATGGCCAAAGCAATGACGCCTGTCTCGTTATTTTCGCCCTGGGGCACTAAATTGGTGGCCAGACAGCAAAGGCCCGGCAGCAGCATATAGCCCAGAAGGCTGCGTCTTATGCCCGCCTTGAGCACTATGAAAATGCTGATACAAATGGAAATAGCCTCTACACCGCCCGCTAGAGCGCTGTTAATGTAGATATTGCCACCCAAATTGCTCAGATGCAGCGTCAGTCCGAAGTAGATGATGATGAGTGTTAGCCAAATGACCAGGGTGAGGACTGTGGTGCGCCAGTATTTGCTGCCAAAGACTACAAACAGCGGATTTACATGCAGATCCAAGTCGTGTGAATCCAGTTGCGACTTGGCCTCTTCAACTGGAGGACTAATAGCTTCTGTCTGTGATGACTCCTTGTGCTGGGCAGCCATTGGAGCGGCAGCTTCAAGTGTCTTTTGATAGTTGCTGGGCAGCGTGGTGCCATTCATCTTGGCCGCGGTCTCAATCAGTCGACTCAGCTCCTCGAGGCGGCCCTGAGCCAAGAGCCAACGTGGAGACTCCGGTAGCCAGTACCTGTTGAAGCAGACCAAAGAAAAATAGAATCAATGTCATGCCTTTGTATTTATTGCCTGACCAATGACACTTTGGAATTTTTCATTTTCATTTCACTCCAAGTCCGAGCCACACACAATGAATGCCCACTCAGCGAATGCGGCTAATCTGAAGGGTTTGCACTTTGCTTCTGGAATAAACACTGAGGAATGTGTGGAATGTTGCTTTGTCCGTTTGAAATCTAATTGATCCCACGCAACAAAATGCTGTCAATCGTTGGTCAGTGGTTGTCAGGAATTTATTGGAAATTTCGTTTTTTACTTTGATGTAAAATGCGAACGTGAACATAACAATAAAACGGTTACTTAAACTTTTTGTTTTGTTACTCGACGCACTAAATGCGGCTTTGAGTCACATACACGTCAATAATTCACAAACCTCAAATTTAAGCAATCAAAATGTAACAAAATAATAAATACGCTCATTTAAGTGTGTAGCTAACCATTTGTGTGACTTATTTTAATACCAAACAGATATTTTAAATTGACATAATGAAAAATTCTTCAACAAAAATTAAAAATGTTAATTCTAAAAGTACACATTGTAATTTGTAAATTCTTGTTATATTTATTATGTTTTAATACTTGTTACGTTTTCAGTGCATGTTTATAATGATTTTATCTACGCATTATATACTTTAATATTTTTTATTTAGAATAGGATTAGAGCACCTTTTATTTATTTTTATTTATTATATATTATAATTAACATGGTATACTATACTTAAATATTTTTTTTTTATCAAATATAAGCCATTTAAGTTTTTGTTTATTAATAGAAATTGCTTGGGGTAACCAGGCGGGCAATGCTTTCTAAGGTTACACTAGATTTATATTAATTGTATTTATTTATTATACAAACAAATATAAGAATTGCACAGGGTATTTTCTCGTTAACCTCTCTCTTGGAAGAGCACCTCCGTGGCTATTTTATATTTTATATATTTTTAAATATGTTTTCATTTCGCTGCATCATTTTTAATTTGTATTGTATCTTCATTTCCCAGCATTATGTATCTTTAAAAAATACAAATAGTGATATATTAGACAAGTTGACATGCTCTTGAAAACATGTCAAAATGATTAAATTGCTATCAAATTATGACGAGAACATAATTAGGGTGTTTTCTGGTAATAATTGCTCAACAATTTAGAGATAAAGAAAACAAACAAAACTTAATCACAAGCAATAAAATGTATGGCCAAAATTAAAAACATTACTTGACAGCTGAATGAAATTATTCGTAGCACGCATGCTTTAAAAAGTAAACAAATATTTCACTCGAAAGCAGAAGCGAAGTAATTTCAGTTGACAAGGTACGAATAAAGCTTTATAATTAACACTAACACTAACGAGTTTAGATTAAAACGTTTATTTTATATATTACTAATTATGCATTCAAAAAAATAAGGCAGCTTTCTTGCTATGAATCTGATAAATATATTCGAAGCAATACTTGGGTTTTTCATGATATATAAACTTGTATTAAAACAACGGAATTTTTTTAAAGCGGTTTTATAGTTAACCAATTAAAGTTGCAAAAAAATTTAATTATGTTTTATTATTGATTTACTTTAAGCTCGATAAATGAACTTATATAGTTGAATCTATTTATTATTGTGCTGCCCCATATAGTTAACAACTATCTAGCTTCAAGCTGCGTTAACAATGAGTTATTACCTAACTTTTTCAAGATTTTAAATTATTAAGTTCTTTAATCACGAAATCATTAAGTGTCACTTACCAGATGGACAACAGGGCCAGCCATGGCCAGGATATGACCAGCTGCAGCGTGCGCCAGTCTCGGATGAGGTATGCAATGCCAGATGATAGGACATAGGAGATGGCGACTGGTAAAATGTTTAATATGCCGATTATTGTTCGCCATTTGCCGGATACCAGCTCGACGACCAACACGAAGCTAACAACAGTCACGGTCATTGATGCGAATCCAATTATAACACGTAGCGACATGAACATGGCCACCGATGTTGAGAAGGCCAAAATTCCACCTGTGCCACCACAGCGGGATAGAAAGAGAGCGGACATATGAGACAGCGTGTGGGAGGGAGACAGACAGTCAAATGAGAATGCCAGGTGCAAGGCCAGGCACGTAAATAAGAATATAAAGTCAATTAAAATCTCTGCAGCGGACAAATGCAAATGTGTTAAGCCCTTTGCCACACACACACACACACACACACACACCTACACACATCGCGTCAGAGGTCGCATGAGGTGCAAACCGTTCATACAAATGACAATTAGAAAATAAACGTGCCTCAAACTGTCATGGCTGCTCCCGGACATGCAATTTGCCCTGTGATTGCACCATTAACTATTTATTGAACTTACCGAAAACGGTTTGTGTGCACACAAACGCCATCAAAGTGTGTCGTCGCCCAAAACGGTCCGAGATCCATCCCGAGAGCACCGCACCCGCTGCTGCGCCCATCAGAAAACACATTTCCACATAGTTGGTAATGTTGTTGTCACAAACCAGACCAAACTCCTGCACCAGCGTCTTGGCATCGCCATCGATGTCGGAGAATTCGAATTGCTGGCACTGTCTGTAGCCCATATCGCTGGCATTGCTGGGCCAATTGATTAGCTGCCCATTATCCAGAATCACCTGGCTGTAGTCAATATCGAGCAGCTGACAGCCATCTGGGCTCTGGCTGAGATTACGCCATTCCGCGATGTTAAGCTCCTGCAGATTCGCTGGTCTTGCACACCAATAGTCTTTGGGAGCGGTCTGCAATATGAGATCAAGGAGTGCGTCAATTCCCGTTTAAGTACCCAGCTTACTTATTAAATACATATTATTAAATATTAAAAAATATTATAAATTCTTGAAATTGTGGATGTTAATTTAGTTATTTATAGAAACGGTTCAGTATTAAACGCAAAAAACGGGTTTAAATTTAAACACCTTTTCATTTTTTTAAACGTGCTTAAATTGTTGTTTGCGATAATCAAGTTGAAGTTCACTATAATGCTTAATGATTCAAATGATTCGATAATGCTCGACTCGAAGATACATATATATAAGCGTGCAGCTTTCAAAATAAATTAAATTTTAATGAAATTTTGGAACACAAATATGTTTATATTTAAAAATTCAAATCATAGGGGAAACATTATATATTCAAATTGTGATTTATTTCTATGCAAGCTTGTCTTTCTGTTTTAAAGAAATCGTAAAGAAACTTGGGATAGGGCTCTAATTTTTTGCAGGCATCATATACTATATATGTCGGAGTCGGTTACTATATCACTACAGAAAGAAATATTATTTAAATATTGCAATCATATCAGCAAAATATCACCAACAACAAAACACTGTATATTATAAACTATTAAAGGAACAATGGTTAAAATTTGGGTCTTTTATGCTTGCAAGGGTATTTAATGTTCGGTAACCCATAACTTTTCTTTCTCATTGTCATTGCAAGGCAATAAAATAATATTAAAATATGAGCCAGTATAAAATACTAGATACTTGTCTTTCTTATTGAAAAAACAAAACATGAAAACTAAAAACAAGAATAAATTGTAGTAAAAATGAGTTGCTCATTTTAATTACATATAAAAAACAAACGTTACTTCTGAGGTCAATCATGATTACAAATAACGGAACTTTCAACACCAATTGAAACTTAAAGCTTTTATAATTAATAAACTAGAGCTAATTTGATACGGTAATGACCCATTTCCGTAATAGAATTTCATCTATTAAATCAGTTCAGTGAGATACCAAGGGTAGCAAAAACTTGTTACTTTGTATAACTTTGTTAAACTTTTTTAAGATCGTGCGGCTCATAAATACGAACAGGGGCGGAAAAGCAAAAGGCGTTCATTAACCCGTTACTAATTTGTCTCGACTGCTGATAAGGATAAATAAAATATTTGTACTTTGTTGCTCAATTTTAAGCTCGTTTACCGTTATCTGTCATCAAATCGTACACAATCAAAATTAAAATAACTCTGAAAATGGGCATAAAGCTTATATTTGAAAAAGGAAATTGATCAAAATTAAAAATTACTTCTACAAAAATTTGTAAAAAACTATGTTGATTGAATTGTAACTAGAAATTAACAATTCCTAGATCACTATTTGAAAAACCTATTTATCGCAATTAAAACACTTCTAGATCAAGATATAAAATTGTGAAACAACAACACAAGCAGCTTTAATTGTTTAGCGATAACAATCATATTTGAAGTGTATAAACTATGTTCTGTATTTTTTTATGTTCACAATTCATGATAGACTATGTAATTAGCTAATGGCAATTGCCGTTTATGATGGCACTTGGAAACTGATTAATTATCGCCGCATGCATTTGTGTTTTAATTTTTTACGGCCGTTGGTCAATGGCAAATTTTATATGGCCTGTGGCTGGTTACTAGTAAAACACAACCGTCAGCATGCAAAATATGTATGTAAAATGCAGGCCAATGACTTGAAAGTGAACGGAAAATTGCAAAAGTTTTTGGCTTTCTGACAACGGGATTGCCAGCTGGGATGATTGATGGATGTCATCAAATGCATAATGTTTATAGGCAGACATCAATAACATGACATAACTGCGAGAGAAAGGTTATTCACCGGTGTCGAGTGCTCGGACTTCGGCTACGGCGTATGGGGCGTATAAGCTATGCGGTCGGTTAGGCCTCAACAGGTTGATTCGGCTCCGTTTCGTACGTGCTTCCATTAAGCGTTGGTGTTGTGGTTTTGTTTATGTGAGAAAATTGTTTCAAGTTCAAGTTGAAGTTCGCAGAGCAATAGCAACAACACAACAACAGCAACGGCAGACACGCACGTGGAAAGTGAATTAGTTGTTTTAATGAGGCAACTAGTAAAAGTTAACGTTCTTCAAAAACTGCCGACCATTCTCGTTCCTTGATTACCGATATGTGGACATATAACATGTTTCTGCTGCTGCTGCTGTTGTTATTGTTGTTGTTGTTGTTGTTGTTGGTGCTGCTGTCGCTGTTATCTGTCTCTGCCGTGCTCTCATGCCATAAAATGTTTGCCCGTGTCCGTTTGCCTGTGGTTTTGAGTGCTGCGGCACTTACTTGTCACGTTTCAGGCATTTGCATACAGAACCAACAATGGAATTTCATAGCGTGGGCTTAGCCGCATGATCACCACTGGGTTGCAACCACTGACCCACCTCGCCACACCGCACCGAACCGCAGCGCACACGAGGCGTTAGTTGCGCAGTTTTGATGAATTGGTTTGCAGATACATTTGCACGAGTTCAAGCCGATTGTTGTCTGCATGTGTGTTTTTCTTTTCTTTTATTTATATTTGTTTTTTTCTGTTTTTTTCTTTGCACCTGATTGCAATTTATTGTAATGACGACATCGGCACACTGGTAAGCAGTCGCATAATGCCGGCTTTTAGTTTGAGCAACTGTTTTAACCTATTGTTGAATATTTTTAATTGGTTAATAGTTTTCTTATAAATATGGCATTTGTTTAAGAAAAAAGCTGACAATACCATCACATTGTTTTCAAAGGGTGTGGAGTGTAAAAATTGTTCAGTTGAAATTCCCAAAAGACTGGGGAATTTATGAAATTTCATTTAGGGTTCCGCATGGGCAGGGAATTTTTTTGGTACAGGAATGCATTCGGAACTTATTCACTTTTATATTTATTTAAAAAAAAATGTTGTTAGGGACCTCTTTAGTAACTATATGAAAATACAAAATTTTGTTCGACATCTGTGTTAAATTCGATTTCAAAGTGAAATGCTCCAATGCTAAAAATAAAATATATCATCTCTCAATAACGCATCTTAACCTGTTGAATTCTATATTTGATGGCCTATTATTAATTGTACTTAATTGTGCAGGGTCATAATATGATAACTAACCTGCATCAGCAACATATGTATATTTATATATAACAAATGTATATACATATATATTCGTTTCCTTGACTTTGGTTGGTATTTATATAAGTACAAATTTCCCAAGTGAAGTGAAACCAGTGTGCTAAGTTGGCAGACAGTGTGGCCCAGAAATGTTTGCTTATTTTATTATTGTAGCTTAATTAATATATTTAGATATTTAAGCGGCCGCTATTGGCCTGAGGCACGAGAGTAACCTTTCGAAGTTAACCTTGGTAAGCGCAACCTCTAGCCGCCACCTGATATAGATCAGTGGGAGTGGAAATTAATTGAAAACTCTTGAACGCAAAACAATTCTATGACGAGTTTATGATGCTGGCGACAATAAATAAGTAAAAGACAACTCTGTTGAACAATTAATAAAAAAAAACCTTCTTAGCTTAATGTTAAAAATATTTATAAACGGTTTTTCGAACTGTGTCATTTTTAAACACATGCACGCAGTTAGCCGGTCAGACTGGAATGCAAGTTTTTGGAAGCTCAGCAAACGTGTTTAGTATTAAGAAATTAATAACAAATTTATTACATTATTGTGTTAAAATGCGTTTGTGGTTATGTTTAAAGCATTTGAAGTCTCTCAGCCAAACAATAAGCAAGACCATTTTTATTGAGGCGCAAAAAGGTTTTCGTGCTGTGGAGAATCAGTAATTAATTTACTACTTAAACACAATGATAGTGACATATTTGCTTCTTATCACCAATTTCACTTATCAGCTAGCATTAGGTAAGTGATACACAGAACCGCATAGAGAGAAGCGTGTCTTAGTATTTATGTCTCTGTGGCAAAAATCAAAGCAGGCCACATTGAATTGTAAGTGGTTGGAGCTTGTTTTTGTCGTTGTTGAAGCGTTGCAACGACGCCGACTTGCGCTGCAGGTGGGAAACTATATAGCCAGTCTAAGGTCTAGCCTCTAGCGATCACTCACCTGAAACACATAGACGAATATGTGGAACGTACAAATTGCCTGGTGCATCGATAGCAGAGCGCACCACATGCACTGCCAGCGACGCACGGAGCCCAAAAGTTTTTGCAACGTCTTCATTTGGAGTAGCTCCAACTCGTCGGCGCCGATGGGCGTGGCTAGCAGCATAGGCGAAAATTCGCCAGTATTTGTTTGAACCGTTTGCATATTGAACGCACGATCTGAATTCGTTTCGAAAAACTCAACTTAGTGCGGCTGGTGACGCAAATCAACTGACTTAGAATGTTTGCGAACAAATATTTCACTTAATCAACGAACAGAAAAGTTTTGACTTTTTGTGCGTATTTATGATTTACATGTGTATTTGCTGAGAGTTTCGGACCTCAAGCGCGCACTTTACTCTTACAACTGAGTCGTTAGACAGGCAGGTGTTGAAAACGATGTGGAAGCACAGTTGCACAGGTGCGCCACCACACAAGATTTCCAAAGGGGGCATTAAGATAAAGTTCAACAAGTCGGAATGACGATCAAAAGAGATTCGCTTAACTGATCAGTCGAAGTTGAAGCATATATTAACCCACCTGAGCGTGAAACTTGGTTAGGCTTACAAGTCATTGATCTGAAAACTGCTACTTGCAAGAGAACTTGTAAGAGAACTTGTGAGAGAAGGAGAGAGTCCAACTTTTAAACACTCACTGTGCATTTTAAAACTTTAGTATTTGAGATTTTTAAATGCAAGACCTTTTGTAATATTTGTATGGCTTAAACAAAAGTTAAAAATATGTTAATTGAAATTAAAGCCGTTTTATTTAAATCAGATATATATGAAATTTTTTAAACTGACTTTAAATGGACACGGATAAAGATGGCACCGCTTGGATCATACAGTGATGTGTTTTCTGACGAACTGATTAAAAAAATTAAAAAAAAAAACAAAAGCTGAAAATACAATACAATACATACATCACATATTCGTTCGCCAAGTGAGCATGGGATTTGTGCAATGTTCGTATTGCTGTTTTTACGAATTGACTGAGGATTTTGGGGTGCGTCCAACGGGGGCGTGGTAAACCGATAACACCTAAAATCGCAAATCAATAAAATCCGTAATGGTTTTGCTAGAGTCCAAGCTTGCTAAGTATAGGCTGGTGACCTCCCCCAAAGATATCGACCTTGACCGCCCGCACGAATCGCAAGAGGTTATATCTTCCTTCCACTGTTTTAGAGCAAGAGACAACCTTTTGAACGTAGATTACTGGTCACATCCTTTAAATATCGGTAAAAAGTTTTCGTATATCTAAAGAACGAAATTTTTCAAAATAACAATAATAATCAAGACCGTGAACGATCATAGCGCAGGCGGTAACGCCCGACTGCAACGTTCGTACTTGTTTTTTTTTTATAATTTATGTATTTGTAATATCACGCTATGATTGTAACTATTCCATTATTTCATCATATGCAACCAAATCATAATTTGGTCAAGCTTGACTTATAAATGGTAGTTATAATATTGTGTGTTGTAAACATGCAATTATCAACTGGTAAAAAGGTGTACTTAGGTAACTCTTAAGTTCTTGACTTATTGATGCTGCAATTTTCTTCTGTGTTGAAGTAAGCTATATGTCAAGGTACTGTGTGGTTGGTTTTTATTTTTTTAGTTATTTTTCGGTTAGCTTCCCAATTGCACATTAGCACGCTAGATGATTATCGTGATTATCAGATGCAGTATCGAACAATTGATGTAGTTAAATCGGCGCTTGCAATTGACTGGCACGCAAAACAATCCAAGTATCTGACAGATAAGCGCAGTGACAAATGATGGCAGATCGCAAATTGTAAGGCCCATTAGGTGCGTATGGAATACGATGCCAATGCAAATTGCTCGAAGGTCGCCCACGAGTGCTTTTCACGCCACACGCGACATCGCAAATGCCTCTAAGGCCTGAAATATTGGCAAATTAGAGATATAATGGGCTTTTGATTTATACTCGCACTTTCATTGACACTTTTTTTGATTTCGATGAATTGTTGACTAAGCAACAACAATCATAACAACAATAACAACAATGTCAAGTGCTCGCTGGCTTACCAGACGAACTCCTCATGTATTTATTTTTATTTTTACCGAGATTAGCGAGGCTTTTATTATCGTTTTTAGCCATGGCCCACCACTTTTTCCACCACTTTTAATTGAATAAGAGGTTTGATAATCTTACTCATATATTGTTATGTATTACACCCTCAATAAGCCAAAAATATATATTTTGAGTGGACCTTAAGTAACACTGCTTTTTTGATCGTCTACCGCAAATAAACAAATAATCAATCAAACTATTGTATGGCAAAATTGCCCTCAATCTGTTTAAGTCCACAAACACACAATTCAACATAACACAACACAAAATTTTGTTTTGAAAGTGCGAAGCAATCAACTCTGCAAATATTTGCCAATCCATAAAGTGGAACTCACCTGAAACACAAACATAAACAAATGAAATGTGGTGGGTATTTGAAAAAGGCACAGTAGAAATGTCCAAACGAAGCTCCATTTACGATAATGCCCCAAAAAATTTGATAAAACATCACTATCGTCATCTTGGCTAAGATCCTTGACGGCGCTCGGTGTTGGTGCAACAGCCACAGCCATGAGGCCGACCTTCTTCAAGTCATCCGAGTGTCGACGAAAGTCCATTGCAATTACACTAATTTCCGGTGTGCCTGGTGCTGGCTTTGTGTCGCGGTAGCCGCCATAAAGGTTCGAATCAAGGCTGCCCCGTGAGCTGCCAACACAATCGAAATTCAGGGAACCGCGTCGCAGCACGCCACTCATATCGATATGAGGAAATAAAGAACAACAAAAACGAATAATGTATCACTTAATGAAAATAATTCCGTTTAAATATTTAGTTGCTGATCGATTGTATTGCTCGGAGTCGCGCCGTTGATTGCTTGCTTTGCTTTTGGCGGCGATCTAAATCCGTTAAAAGTTCGGCCAAGCTATTATAAATGGCAAAAAAGCTCAAAGCTCTATGCGACGGCATTGCCAGCTGAAACAAAAATGAAACCTAAACGCTAAACTTCGCCTAAGTCAACGACTTGAAAGTTGTCGTAGGTTGCGAAGCTTTCGCAGCGAGTATCGGGTCTAGATTCGATAGTTAAAAGTGCTTGAGATATTCATTTCCACATATTTATTTATTATTTTAAGTATATTTGTTTTGACACTAATTGATACACGTTGCTTTGGTAATTTTGATTTACAACAATTTCATATATATATATATGCCATAATTAACATTATTTTTCCTAAGATCCAGTTGCACGTTGAGCATTTAACATGAGCTTTAAAACACGATTTAGATTGGGTGCACTTCCCCAAGATGGAATATCTAAGAGTTCACTTACATTTATGCATTTCTATCAACATGTAAACATATTCTTTGATCATTATATTTTATTATATAACATTAAAAATTCACATTTTTTATGTACACATGTATATTCTTGTACATATTTTTCCTATTTTCTCATTCATTACATACATGTGAATTTTTGATATTTCCTAAACATACAAATTGCATATAAATCATTTAAATAACATAAGCAGTGTTCGCGTTAAATAAACATAAGATCTATACAACATAAAGTTATACTTAACGTGTAAGTACCATACAAAATAAATCATAAACAAATGAAAGCTTACAATTTAGAACAATAATATCGTAATATGTAAGTACAATAAGCATTTTATTATAGCAACAATTTCATAATCCTAATAATTTATATCTGTTTGTTGACATTATAAATGATCCACAAATGTTGTTATTATTTTGATTTATTATTTTCAACTACATACAAATACATATACATTCATATATTTAAATGCATTATTGTGGGAAATTTCCAAAATATTTTAATGATTTTTCGTTAGCAAGCGTAATAACGACCAAATAACAAAAACAACTTGTAATGTGCAATGAGTAAAAACAACAACAAATATTGGCTGCTCTCTCAATATATATGTATGTGCTTATATACAAATACATACACATATATAGTTAATATGTACGTATGCATAATTGACCAATCTTTAGTTTCTGTATATTTTATACTAATGATTAATTGACTACATTTACCAGAGATTACATTTTCATTTCAATTTAATATATTTTAATATTTGTTGTTTGTTATTTTATTTTATAAAACATTTAGTAATAGACGAGTACAACAAAGACGGCAACAACAACGAGATTATGTATACGTTGACATATTGACAAGACATATCGACAAGAATTTTTGATTTGATATTTTTAATTTTAATTTATTTTTGGCTGTTCATTGCGTTGTTAATAGAGTAAATAATTTAGCAATACTTTAACATACATATTTTTAATAATCATTTCTAGTTATTCGGTTAGTCTACGTAAATCTCACATAAATTGCTTTGGGATAGAGACAAGAATGATATTAAGAACGATTTAAAATTTCATACGAAAATTCAGATTCACTGACATTTCTGTTCTTAATAAAATAAAAGCATTGTCAAAGTCAGGTCAAGCTTCAGAATAAAATGAGAACAAATTAATTTTTTTAATGATTATTTTGTACTTAATTCAAGAGTTTTGTTCTTTTCTATGCAACATATGAAATCAAGAAATTCTCGTACATCATTTTAAAACATTCAAGAAACGCTATGAATTACTTGAAATTGGCTTAAGAGCAGCGTTTTTTACGATATGTAAAAAGAGAAAGAAAAAATTGAGTAGCTTTCTCATCATTTTTCCCGTAACATATTTGTGTGAAATTTATTGTCCCCGATAATACCGAAGGTATTTTACCTACTCCGAATTGTGACTTTGTAACATTATGCATTCTTTTGTTCTTACTCTATTAGAAGCTATAAGCGATTGTTACTTTATGAGTACTTTTTTGTTTTATTTATTTTTCCTTGTTAATAATACTTACTACTTGCTACGCATATTAGGTCCTGCCTGACTTTTCGCTTTATGGCATTTATTGGACATTCGATAAATTGCGCTATTTACTTGAGTTCCTGGTTAGAAGAAGGTGTCGGTTGCTGAGGCGGTGGATATGTCAAATCGGGGCTGCACATCGATTATTGTTGATATTGTTAGCTTGTAAGTAAGTAGTTTTCTGGTAGCCTGTGTGCTCATTTAAATACTTTGGACCAGCCAAAATATTTTCTAGGTGACCAACGTGGCAGGGAGTTGGAGGGCGTAGGGAGGCGTAACATGGTGTCGTCTCTGTAATTTATTACACCTGTTTTGCTGCATTCTGGCGACTGGCTACAGTCGAGGCATTTTTTCGCACTGCTGTCTCCGGTAGGAAGAGAACCACGAAACCGCCAAAAATGCTCCAAGCAGTTAGCAGAGTCATCAACAGGTGGCCCTCGATTTTGTTCTGCATGTTAGAGAAAAAGGTATTAAGTTTTTATGCTCTGCTTTTACGGCCCACTTCATTTCTTACCAAAAGCGACAAGTAGGGTGTTAATATAAGCGCCAATCCGGCGGCCACATTGCAGGCGCCAACGCCCACATTGCGTATGGGTGTCGGATACAGTTCTGCGGTATAAACGGGCATAATGGTGTTGCCAGCGCTGATCGTAAACTTGCCCATCATCAGGAATGTGATCTTCAGCCAGAGCATATCCTCACGCCCCTCGGTGATCGCAGCACAGCAGCAGGCGACGCCGGCACAGATCAAAGTGGCGCAGAAGAGCCACTTCTTGCCCACCTTGGTGATAATGTACATAGCCACCGCAATGGCTGGTATTTCGACTAGGCCAGCTAGCGCCTGCAAGATTAGTCAAAGACAGAGACGTCACATGAAAAACACTTGTACTCGGATGTCGGCGGCCCACATTAAATCAACGCGGCATCAAAGCATCAAAGGTGCGCCATGCCATGTCAAAATAAATTATGCTATAAATTTGCTCAGAAAAGCGGATGGACCATTGTTTAGCTGGAAGTGATGCGTATTTAGCTGGTTTTCGGCTAAATTATCCAGTATCAACACAGGCAAAAATTGTTTTTAATATACAGCGCAGTATTTAACTAAAACTTTAGAACTATACGTTTTTTTTAACAAAAAAAAAGTGAAATCTAATATATTTTCTTTTAACTTTTAAAAATCTTTTATTTTTAAAAGAATTAAGAAATTATTCACAACACCTTATCAAATAAATACAATTTTGCAATCTTAAAAATTCCAAATATAAATCATAAAGCTATCAAGCATCGCATTCATTAAAAGTTTATGTTCTAAAATGAATTCCTAATTTTATTTTCTTCACTAAAAATTGTCGAGTTATAAATCTCAAAATTTTCTGATTTTGCCTACGATTAGTTTAAATCGTTATATTTAAATGCTTTACATATTACTTTTGAAAAAATCTTTCGTTTTCAAAATCATAATTTACAAATATTTTGAATTTATTATATTTTATAACATTTTCGAAAAAATAATTAATTAATTTATTTCACCCAACAAGAGACAGCTAAAAAAGTTCAGTTTCAGTTTTTCAAAAACCATTTTCATGCGGCATTTGCCATTGGCACCTAGCCAAATTCCGCATGTTTCTATACAGTTGGTTAGGGGAGGAACCGGGGCAGGAACAGTAGCATCAGCATTTATTCTGAGCCCTTGTAAGCAACATCATAATTCGATAGTAAACACATTTTCCTGTCCTTTTGACCGTCTGTCCGCCTTGGTCATAGCGCGTTGTCAAGACACTCTTCACAAACACACGCACACACACACACAGAAATACATACACACATAGTGGAGGGTATGACAGATCCAATTAGTGGACAGATCTCGACTGGGCGGGCACTTAGCACTTGTTTAATGTTAAATGCGTATACGCAACGCACTTGTCACTCGAAAATTGATGCTTGATGCTTGATGGAAACAAGTAAAATGAATCAAGTAACAGAGGAAATTTCTGGGATGGAAGCCCATTTTAGAAATGCGCTCAAATCAAGTGAAATTGGCGGCGCCCCAGCTCATAAACTAGCACTTAATGTTAATGTAAATTGTCAACTTACCGAATTCAAGTAGACATTTCCACCGAACGAGCTCATATTCAAAATAATGCCATAGTAGACCAGATTCATGGTGAACCAAATGCACAGAAAACAGATGGAGATGCGCCTTAAATAGCTGGACCGAAACAGATACGTAAAGTCCTGTGAGCTGCTCTCCTGTGTGGGCGGCGTCAGCTGATAGTCCGCAGGCAGTTGACGTCCATTAAAAACAGCGGCTGCCTCAATGATGCGTTTTACTTCCTCAATGCGACCCTTGACCAGCAGCCAGCGTGGTGATTCCGGCACCACAAACCTGCCAACGAGAACCAGACACAGTTTCAGTCAGAGTCTCAGACACACTCGTAAATTAGACACCTCTTCGTCTGGTCGGAGGCGTTTGTGTTTATAATTGAGACACCCACGCGCTGTTCGTTATTTATTTGCCATTTATTGCTCAGCCGACTCTTGATCTATGCGATACAGATACACCCACAGATGCATACAAGATATGCGAGTAGGTTTGTATGTGAAATCACACGATATTTTATTGCAAATTTACACTTTGCACGCGCCACGATTCGTGCTTTAATTTTGTTTACCTTTAACATTTTGAATACCTTTGGAGCTAGACGAAATTTTATGAAATTTATTAACCTTACCAGAGAAAACAAAGAAAAATGCCCGGAATCCCAATGCACAGCTGCAGACGTTGATAGTCTTGCGTCAAATAGGCCAGACCAGAGATGATCATATACGAGATTGGCAGTGGAAACAGATTGTACATGCCGGCTATTGTGCGCCACTTGCCATCCACGTACTCGATGGCCAATATGAGGCCCGAATAGGTGACCGAAACGGAGACGAGCCCCAAAAGAGCACGCAGCGTCAAATATAGCTCGAAGGAATTGCAGAAATACAGCCAAAGACCTGTCAATAGAAAATAATCAATAGAATGTGGTTAAAAAATAAACAATGATTAGATACAATCCAATTAGATACTCCGTACTTTTCAATAGTTTTAAGACGAGGCTAACTTGGTTTACTTCATATAAATGTGTTATTTATTAAATAATAGATTATCATATTTTACGATTATCTTTTTAATTTAAAATTTTTTGAGTGTATTTCCAGGTTATAAGGCTAACCAACAGTAAATGTTTAAAATTATAGCCCTTAGAAAAAATATAATTTTCATGCATTAAATGTACGAACTTTAAAATTTTGATTTTGGGACTTTTTTTATACTTCTCAGTTTTCGACATACATTTTATTATTGTTTTAAATAAATAAGTAATAATTTAATATTTCTTAATTTAGTTGATTTTATACATTGTATTTGTAAAGAGAGAAATATTAAATTGTTCCTATAATTATTTTTAGCAACAGGTGTGGTATAACACGTAAAACCATTTCAAAATATCTGCCTCGTAAAGTTATCGACCAGCCACAAAAGTGCCCACACAACACATTGTGAGGCTGCACATTTGTGGTCCGCACCGCGCCGATCCCTTATTACTACTAAGTGTCCTTTTGAATGCAAATTCCAATTACATTAAACGCGATTTAATCAACAAGGACAACAAGGCAGGCAAATGCAGTGGCAACAGCAGCAGCAACAACAGCTGCGACAGCAGCAACATCCACTGATGCATTGCCAATGCCAAGTTCAAAGTCAAAAGGGGACACTGGCGGCATTTGCCAATGCCATTTCCGCATGTGTGCGTGTTTGTGTGTGTGTTTGTGTGTGTGTGTGTGTTGTGTGGAGAGCTGACAGTAAAGGTCACTGCAGCATGATAATTATGTAGCGATGATGATGATGACGATAATAGTGGGGGCATGAGGCACATTGTTAATGTTGGCACCCAACGCGACCCACTTACCGAATATGGTCTGCAGCACGGCAGATATGAAGAGCATTGTTTTGCGGCCAAACTTGTCAGAGAGGTAGCCGGAAATGATGCCACCTGTTGCGACGCCCAGCAGAAAGAACATCTCAGCCACGTTCTTTAAATGCTCCTTGTCGCACACCAGATCCCACTGCGAGGTCCAAGTGTTGCCGACATTGTCGTTCGTCTCGTACTCCCAGCGTGTGCAGGCAACCAGTTTGCCGTCTTCGGCAGTCGCTGCCGCTGCCGCTGCTGCCTGTTGCTGCAAGGCGCGATAAGAGCGTTTGTTACTCGTGGCTGGCTTGTGGCTTTGAATGGGATTTCAAGCATGGTTAACCCAAGCTGCTTACCTGCATCTGGGCGGGTAACGTATCGTTGCTCAGCTGGCTCCAATCGATGCCGGCGAACACATGGCAATTGTCATGGGAGCCGCTCAAATTGCGCCAAACATCGACGGGCAACTGCTGCAGATGCGGCGGACGCTGGCACCAGAACTCCTTGTTGGCTGCCTGGTATATGGATGAGGATATGTGAAAGGTGTTTGGCACCTGAAAAAGTGACAGGAGCACCGTCATGACCAGCTGCCATTTGCCATAGTGGCCCATCAGATCGCCAATCACATCGGTCTCATCATCATCGTCAGCTGGCCCGGCTGCGGGATCTACCGCCGCCATCGGTGACTGTGTGGGCGTGGCTATGGGGGACGGCTTGCCGGTTGTGTCGTGCATGGCGCACAAAGGAACTGCAAGGTTATGCATAAAAAGAAAAAGAAAACAACATTATATAAGACACATTTTAATTTTATTTAAAAACTATGATAAATTGTTCAGGTTGATGCATATTAAAGAGTATTTCAAGTAGTTCTTTTGGGCTACATTTTTATTGGCTAAGCTCAGAATCATATAGAATATAAATTCTTGTAAATTGCTAACGTTCTTTTTAGATCGCTAGATCGTTCATATTCTCATTCATATTCTTGTTACTAATTCCAGGACCTGTCAAATGGCTCACATATGGCATGGCTATTATACCCTGTGGAAAAGAGCATTCAAATTAATTTTATGGCGCGTGTCAGGCGCACACAAAGACGCAATTAGTTAAGTGGCCAGCGACCAGTGGCCAGTGGTAGCCATAAACCAAATCAGCCTCTCAGAAACAGGCAGGCGAGAAGGCCAAAGCCAAATGCAGCCAAGTCAAGCAACGAAGCTGCCGCTATTTCATTTATTACGCGAATCCGCACCCGTTCCCCAGTTCATCCCCCGCCCAGTTTCCACAGCTCACAACCTGCGTTCGATGGAATTCAATCACATCGTGGGCGATTAACCACAGGCCAGCAGGCCAAAGTCCGAGCCGAGCTACCAGCTACCAGCAAAAGTTGTGTGCGCACAAATACAAAGTAAAGGAACAAGAATAATAGCCAAGATTTAATGTAATTGCGTTGGGTGGGGCTTGCTGGCCGTCATGTTCGTGTCCTTTTCTCAGTTGGCTAGTTCAATTTTTTTTTTTGTTTGTTTGTTAGTTGCCTTTCTTTCAATGCGGCCAGCGGCGCTTTTGTAGCGCATTGGCTTTGTTCGGGATTTGCCAGCTCAGCCGGGGACCGACTACTTCCACACAGCCATAGGTAACAATATCAATGCCAACAAGTAATGCGATACAAAGGAATAAAGTTTGGCTTAAATCTCATTGAGCTGCTTTCTCCCAGCTGCATTAAACGGTTAATCCTTTGGCAACTTTCTCTTTACGCCTTGCTTATAATTAAGTACTTTTAGCGCACGTCGAATGGAATTAATTTCGGATTTCGTCAATATCATTAAGTATTTATGTGGGCGTGTGATTGGAATAGGAAAGCCAAAAGCTAGCAGTGTAACCAAATGCTTTTTGTATTCTTATTCAAGTGTATGTGTGTCTATAAAATATGCTAATGAAAACAATTAAATCAGCAGCTTTCATGTGTGTAAACAGAACAAACTTATACACACCCATATTCATGATTAACCAATAATGTTTATATGATTTTCTGTCTGTTACCATTACAAATAGTGTTGGAATTGATTACATATATGAATTTTAATCTGTTGGCACTCGAAATAGTATTGAAATAGTTTTGTGCGTGACACGAAATGTCACGACTCGACACGTTCGTGTGGAAATATCTATACTTTGCTCGAACTCAACTAACAAAAACACAAAACAGAAAAAAACATCAAGAATGAAATTAACCTGAATATTCATTTTTAGGACATTGACTTTTAAATATCCCTGCAGACATTTAACATATTTGCGAAAGTTTTCCATATTTCCCACTTACGATGTGTTTAAATCAAAACTTAATTGTTGGCCAATTGCTGTTGGCGTATTATACGCAACATTTTTGCCCAAATGTAAAGCTTTGATAAGTTTACACAGAAATACGGCATTTATATATGTATAATAGTTACAAAACTATGAAGGGAAGAGCACCATGATTTTCTCTGTACAAATTCTGTAAATATTACGGCATAATTCATGCGAAAATGAACATTACTTTTCCTGCTGCATTCAACTCGGCTTAAATTAGCATTTTGCATATCTGGCACAGCGTGTGCGGGTGTTTGTCTCTGCCCCTGTCTCCGTTTGTCCGTGTGTGGCCAGTGGCCGCTTAGCCGCAGTAAAATTCACGCCGCATGCCGCACGCCGCACGCCGCATGCCGCATACCGCACGTGATAAGCAGTTAAGCGAAAATTTTCACGCACTTGTAAACACAATAAGCGAAGCGTATCCGCGAAAAGCTGCAAGCCAGGGACGCCTGGGGGGAGCAAGAGGACTGGCAGGCGGTTAAGGACGCATAAACAAGGCGCAATGTGAGGCGACTGGCTGTCAGGATAATTAATTATCAATTTCATAGACGCCATGCATTGCAGCTGCAACATATGCGCGGCATCTACGCATCAACACACACACATACACATACACACACACAAACACACACACTTAATGGTTGTCTGTACCTGCTGTGCCTTTTCGTTCAGTAAAGTTACATGGGGAAGCAACAGCAATAACAACAACAAGTAAGAGTGCCCCAGTCGGGAACGCCCGACTAGGCGGTACCCTGAACGCAGTTGCAAACTGTCATCACAAAGATTTAAGCCAACTCCATACAACAACTTGCACTGCTTTCGCTAGCAGCATCTTAATCTTAATTAAACTCTTTGCGCTAGATTCTTTTAGCGCTATTCATATTAATATATTCATATTGATCAACATTTTTAAGCTTTAGCTCTCATATTCCTTAAAAAAACTTAAAAAATTTGAGCTTGTTGTACATGTTTATCGATATTTTTAAGCATATCGATATTATGAAACCCCTCATACATTTTATGGGGTCGGAGATGCTTCCCGCCTGTTACATAGATTTTCACAGAACCATTTTACCCTTATTACCCATTTTCCATGGGTTCAGGGTATAAGAACAACACCAACAACATAAAAATGGTCGTTTGTTGGCATTGCCGTTGACATCGCAGTTAGCGCCCACGGGTAGCCACTGAAGGTCGTCGCACGCACCGGTTGGTTAGTCGTACTATTGCAGGGTGTAGGGTACTGCGGCCATAGGGGGTTGCTGGCGTAGAGGTGAATAGTGTGTATGTGTGTCGGCGACTCAATCTCAATGCTATAAACTACGTCGTCGCCAGTACAATTTTACCTTCAACTTATTCGCGCCGGGCGGGCACACATGGCGTATGTGCAATCTTACGGCACGCTGAAAATAACACTAATTGCATTTTGCAGCTGTCGTTCAACTAACTGAACAACTGACCAAAGATTCCAATGAATAAAACAATCTACAGGTTGCTTTTAATAATAATAACATAGGGAAAGCAAAAGAGTTCAAATGTTTAGTTTACGTTTAGACTTGCTTAAAAGTTTACTGATAGAGTTTAGGAAATTTGCAAAATACTACAACTATAAAATACTAATTTATACTTAACTTTCTATAAACAACGCTGGTTTTATTCGAAAATATATTTACTTAATTTTAGGTTTTTTACATAGATATAGGGTATAGACAAACAAACGGAATGGACAGATAGACAAACTGTTGGGCATGGAGATATCTATTTCAATGTCAATGTCGCTTTCTGCTATTTTCAAATATTTCCTCATTTGAAATATACTATGGTTTTTTCAGTGCAATAAGTAAAGGGTAGAAAAAATGAGGTCTTATAAATGATATAATACTTAGTTGGAATACAATAACTGGTGCGAACGGGAGCTTGAATTTATCAACTTATAACGTTCTATTGTCTTAGCTTATTAATATGCAACTAAAGACAAATTGCTATTTTAATTTCATTTATTAAGGTGTTTGAAATATTAAATGCCCTTTTGTAAAAATATGCAGTGTTGGCGCTTTGACGTAGTTTTGAATTAATCGGGCGATCTGGTTTTTCTTCCAATTTGTGAATAGATTGAACTGGGCATACAGTTTCGTATAAGAGCAGAGCTATCCCACATCGCACATTATGCAAATTGAGCTGCAATGGTCCATGTCCAATTGCAAGTTTCTATCACATAGTAAAATTAATCTATGCATATTGCGATCATAAAAATGCATGTTAATGCATCCATTCAATATTCGCCGCCTCAAAGTCAAGTTCACTGGATCAGGAGATCCATGATATCCGATACGGATGCGTTTGGGCGCGATCTTTTGACACGCTCCAACAGCCAGCTGTGGAGCTGCCTTTGCCCAGCGCTCATCGCTCGCTCAATTGAAAAAGATATACACGCTGCTCAAATAATGATTTGTTTTAATTGAAAAGTCAATGGCAGCGCTCAAAGCCCATGTCCAAGCCAACCAACGGCGCCGGCATGATCATCATCGTCTAGGTTTATTCATATGCATGATTAATTAAATGCTGAAACAACGCCCGGTTCAAATTAACTGGGTGCTGAGAAACTTTTATAATAGGCAATTCTTAATAGAAATTTCTTAGCTCAAATTTACATAGTTCAATTATGAATTATCTTCGTGCAGGGTGTGAAAGCAATAAATTTTATCACAGCATAACAGATAAACAAGATTTGTTTAATTGATCATTTGGACACACACTTGAGAATGTGTTAATAAAGATATATTGATTAAATTATAATTTGTAACCAGTCTAACATCAGCTTTCTATTATATATAGTATATATAAATTTAAAGAACATTAAAAAATAACATTGCTATTATGTTACTCACACATAAAAATAAATTAATATATAGGATTGTGAAAAAAAACTTTTGAAACATATTGCTGTCCGAATTCTACCAGAATTTATCTAATTGCTAAAATAAGTGGTAAGGTTGTTTAATGTTAAAAAAAAAATAAATGCGGTATAAATCTTTTTAAATCGTTTCGTTTTGTATACCCTATTTTTATGTAAAAGTATGTAACATAAAGTATATATGTTCTTGGTCAAAATCAGTGGCCATGTCCGTCTGTCAGTCCGTCTGTATGAACGTGTTGATCTCGGAAACTATAATAGCTGGAGACTGTGAAGATAGACTCGTCCATTGCATGCGTAGATCAAGTTTACTACTTTAACTATTTTAAGATTGATTAAGATTATTTATTTCTCGAGAATATTCAAAAATTCTATATCGGTCAATGAATCGATTGCAATAACTTTCATCAATATCGGTGAAGAAACACCGAAGAAAATGTATGGCAAGTAGCGGCAAGCAGAAGTCAAAACGGTTTTTAAAATCCGGAATGCATTAGTAATTTGTTTATATACTTTTTATATACATTTTAATCAGCCTGCACCAAAAAGCAATTAACAAATTTTGAGGAAATTCTCACAATAAGTCTAAAGGTCAAAGCCCGGTGTATCAAGTAAAATTAACTGAATTTCTACAGTTGAACAGAAACCCAAATTGGCACAATAAACTTTTTTCCCCAATAGCCGCAATTAGCTGCACTCATGTATTTGCATTGCTGAAACCAAAAGTGATAAAAAACAAAAACCAAATTATAAGCGCCACAATCTGCCAGAAATGTGCTAAATAATTTTATACAAAAGAAATCGTTTAGCTCTGGGGACACACGGTGACAATCGCAGAGGTGGTTGAGGGGGCGGGGGCGGGGGCGGCAAACGGGGCTCGGCTGACTGAGATAGACAAGCTGTCGCTGTAATTAGCAGCCATGCATATAGAAGTGCATTCACTTTCATCCTATGACTATGAGATGTTGATGATAATGATGGTGTTGATGATGATTATGATGATGATAATGACGTTGTTGGGGGGGAGGACGCTCAATGACGCTGGCAGGCAATTTGCACATTTATAGGATTTGTTTATTATGCATTCTGCGATTGCCTCTGCAGCTGCCTCAGCCCCGGGCGGCTATAAGTTCTCGTATTAGAATTGTAGAACGCTGCCAAGTAGGTAATAGTAATCGTAATCTTTAAACACATACACACACACACTCACACACACACACACACTTGTATAGACGTTTATGCAGTAAGTAGTTTAGTTAGCTCTTCAGCGGCGACAGCTTCCGGTGTTCCACAGAGAAACTAAGATGCCGACATTTAGCCGGATGACAGCCCATCACGGACTCTGCCCACTGCCACTGGCACTGGTCGATCTGTCGTCTGGGCTGTCTGGCGCAACTCATCACTTGTCAGTCTAATTGCAACAGAATCCACAAACACCGTGATGTGACAGTGCGCATAAGAAAACAATTTTGTCGACTTATGAGTAACATTCGAATATCTGAGCATGACAAATTGTTTTAACTAGTGCATAGCGCGGCGTTGGCTCATTAGCCGCAATTTAATACAGTTAATTAATTTTCAATTTTTTTTTTAATTCACGATATTTGCAAATCGCATTAAAGGCGTCATACGTGCTACATTGGACTTTTCACGCCTTGCAATTAACGATATTGATTTTGGCATTTGAACGCATAAAATAAGTAAAAACAACAGAAAGAGAAATAAATTTGAAACACAAAATGGAAGAAAACAAATACATATGCCGCACAGATCGTAGCTGTACTATTATTTCGGTTAGCTATAAATTGCCAAAGATTTATGGCAAACTATTGCGACTAATCGTTCAGTAAATCAGGCCGTAAATGAGGCGATTTATACAGCGCAAAATATAAACTGCAAGAAATTTGCCGCTTTAATGAATTAGTGTTGAAAATACCACAGAAATTCAAAGGTAAATTGCACAACAGATTTACATTGAACATAATTTAATATTATAACGTTGAAAAAATCAAACCATAAACTATTAATGCGTGGATATAAAATTAACTTCAAAGCTAGCAAAACACGCAACGATTTTTGAGTTCAAATGTTTGCTTTTACTTTCATTTGCATTTTGAAATTTAATTGAGCACCTACACATACAGTGGCGAATCTATTGTGTAAATGAATAGCTAAATAACAAAAAATATTCTACAAATTTCAGTTTTGAACATTGTTACAAAATTCATATTAAAAATGTTCTTCCATTTATATACATTTTTAAACAAACATTTTATATATAAGTATAAAGATAGCTTTGAGGCTTGATTAAATACATCGTTCTACATAAAGCATAGAGATAAATTTACTTAGTGCAAACTAGACATAATAGCTAATCATCCACTTTTAAGGATATAGAAAAATAGTTTATAACCCTCCTATTTGCAGTCTTTTGTTAACATAAATGAATAGGATTTTTATAAAAATCGACTCTATACTTTGTATTCAATAGATTTATACCTCCCCCCCACATGTATACAATATGTTTTAGAAAGCCAAAGATCAAATTTCTTTTGCTACAGTTGCAACTTTGTTAACCTAATGTGCCCGCTTTTATGGGCCACAAATTTAATGGAGGACTCTTATCCACATTTGATGGGCACAAATTGAAATCACTTTGACAAATTCGTCAACAACTCTCATAAAATAAGTACGAAAAATTAAGGGATTTACAATGCCACATGATTGAAAAGAAATGCATACACCCACACACACCAAAAATAAAATCAAATCAATTGTGCGAAATTTACAAATTTACATATTTGCAGAATAAATGAGGTGGGTGTGTGTACGATTGTGAGTGCGTGTGTGTGTGTATGTGTGTATGTGTGTGCGTGTGTGTAACCTTTTCGCATTAGACTGCAAAATGTGTTGTTATATTATGCAAATATTTCCTTTGTGAATCTCTACCTGGCCGATACTTGTAAAAATTTAATTTTCCACAATAACAACAGAAAACAAATAAGAAAAAGTGAAAAAGTATCTGGCAGTACATTGCAATATTGGCAGATCCGTTTTGTCCACAGCTAGCCCGAGTCCGCAGCTATTGTCTGCCACATTGAAAGGTCCTTACAGACTTCCTTCTGTCGGCTGCTGTCCAGCTGCCTGCCTTCATGATTCTCGCATTTGTTGTAAACAAGCCAGCAGATACTCCAGCTCCCCCTGTGCCTGGCTTACATTTATACATCTCCTTTCTTTTTTTTCTGTAGCTGGGCTCCCAAAATGTAGGTCATCGGTGCCATGGGCATCCATGAGTATCCACGAACATCCTTATTTTCGATGTGCGCGTTTACTTTTTTTTTTTAATATATGTATGAGCAACCATTGTAGTGAACATGAATTTGCAAATCTATTTCCATTTCGATTTATCTGTTTGTGTTTGGGTTTGTTGCTCATGTTGTTAATGCTTCCATATAGCTAGCTGCCCTTGCAGCTGTTGTCTTCTTAATCGAATAGCAAATCGTTTGGCAATTTCAAATTTAGCCAGCTTAGCAGCGATAATCCCACAACACACAAACACAGACACATCCCCATGTCTCCCCGTGTCTCATTCCGCATGCCCCACCCTACCACCACATTGTGAGCGCCTTTTGATTACAATTTCAATTTCAAAGTGCGCACTGATTTGCTACTTTTATGCGCTTCCAATCAGTCGTCATCGAGGCACAGCTTCCGCCATTAGCATAACCCAACATCGATGGACTGGATGACTGGAGGCGACGGCAACCGGCGCCAGGTGATTGAAAGCAATGTTTGTGTCCCTGTTTGATTCATTTTTCTGTTTTTCTACCTTTTTTTTGCGTGCATTGTTAAGAATCGGATTCCAATTCCAATTGGCTGCATGCATAAAACGGGGGAATATTTCAGTTGCCTTCGGCCTTTGTGACACACATGTAAGCCTTTAATATTTGCTGACTTATGCTTGCTTAATTCTCCACTTTCATATTAAGTGTAAGTAATTGATATCAATAATTTGTTTCACTTTTTCTGGATATTGGGTTATTTTGACAATAGAATATTAACCGTATTGTTTTAGTTTTTTAAGACCTAACTCTCGTTGCTTGGATGGTTAAATTAGACACTTTAAGATATTGTATATCTAGAAATAGCAACTATGGTATGGATTAAAAAAAAAACAAGAATCTTTTAATAAACATAGATTTTTGAATATGCTTCAGTGTATGTGTTTGGTACAGCCCCAGTATTTTTGTTTATCTTCCCATTAAAACAATTTTTATAAGCTCAGTTACCTATTGGACATTACATAAATAGTATAAAATGCGTTTTTGCTGTTAGACCAATCAACCTTTTCTATTGATAAGTAAAAACTTATCTTGTAGCTTATTTAGAGTGAATAGCAATTTGTCCGTAGTATTATGTATATTTTAACAAATTTTCCAAAATATCTGACTTAAATATTTTAATGATTGACTATAAACATACTTATAGATTACATAGATAATATTAAATCATCAATTTTATTATAATTTAATAAAATATTTGCATAATACTATTTTGAAAAAAAAAACAACACAAAACAAATTCACAAACACAAATGCACGCCGCACTTTGCTCTTTATTACTTTACTCTGTGGTTGAACTTGGGGCTGATGGGGTTATGGGTTATGGATGGGGCTATCGATGTTTTGAAGGTAAGTTGAGCTGCGTATGAGTCCAAGATCAGCTTTCTATAAGTTGTAATCTCTGAAATCGACGCGTTCATAGAGACAGACAGATAGAGTCAGACAGACAGATAGACAGTCAGACAGACAAAGAGAGAGAGAAAGAAATAAGTAGCCAAGAAAAATAAAGAAAAAGAAACGGTTATGTCTTAATATGATCGTTAGTTATTAATGAATAAATTTATTTTTATAAATTTGTTCCCTCACTTGCGAAGCAATAAAATAGTTTTATAGAACCTATAACAGCACATTTATGAGAAAGATAAAATAAAACATTTTTTTTTGTTTTTTATATCTTTTCAAAATATACATTGGTATGTATATATAAGTGTCTACATCTACATTTTTGTGGGTACAAAGTTGCTCTGCAATCTGTCAAGATAAAGTCATTGTTGTTGCTTGCTGCTGTTATTATCCTTATTGTTGTTCCTGTTATTTTTGTTGATGTTGATGTATTCTCTAAAGCACACACAAAATAGAAAAACAGACGGACAGACAAACAGGCAAATAAATAAACAAAAGCAAAGCAAACACCGCTGGCGGCACATCCGCGGGCCATGCCAGCATCAGGAGCAGCACTAAGGATAAGGGCAGGACACACACGCGCCAATTCTCTGTGTTGTTGTTGTTGTTGTCAACATGGCGAGGTTGCCAGTGCCCGTAATGAGCTTACCTTATGGATACAATACGAGTTGTTGTCGCTGTTGCTCTTGTTACTGCTGTTGGTGCTACTCCTAGATGTGGGCTTATCCTGAAGCGCGTTTTGCTGCACAATTGGCACCCCAAGGATGCTTCTGCTGTTGCCTGCCCGATTTCCTTACCCCACTTCCTGATGCTGTTGTTCTGATGCCTTGGCGCGGAAATCCGTTGCCCGCTTGCTGCTTGCCGCTTGCCGCTTGCCGCTTTTTACTGCTCGCTGCGTTCTTGATCAATTTTTAAAAGCGCACCAAACGGAAACAGACACATAAAACCGACGCTCTCGTATGCCTTGTGTTATTGTTATTGCTGTATAATGAGCATCTGGTGTTTTGAGCGCTTCTTATAGTTTATGACATTACGCATACGTCGCGTATGCCAGAGTCAAAAATGTTTTTAATTTTTTTTTTAATTTTATATTCTTACTTAAATTGCGTGTTGCCGCCGCAATGCACTTGAACTGTTACTGCAGCTGTAATTTGTAGTTGCGGTTTTGTTAATTAATATTTGAGAGCGGGCGCGAGAGAATGTTTTTCGTATTTGTTACTTATACGCCGCGTGGTGTGACGAACGAAAATTTTGCGCGCGCTTCGCTTAACTGACAGCAAATTGCAATTTGGAAAACAAATGCGACCAGACAACGTACAATAATAATAACAACAACAACAAACTGAAGACAACAACAATTTACGCTTGCTTGTAATAAAGTTAATGATGTAAAAAACAAAAATATTTAGAAAAACTACTGATGGCTCTTGACCAAATAGAACATGATGAAATATATGTCTGCTGATTTTCTTGCTGTTGTTGTTGTTGTTGTTTTGGTTGCTGCTGCTGTTGTTATTGTGTGTGGGCTGTTAAATATTCTATTTAGCAGAAAGTCTCGTCATAGTTGTCCAAACATTGCCGGGGTGCTTTCATTATTTTGCTTATAACAAACTATAGGTATAAGCATTTCTATATTGGCACATATTTGTATATACTTATATGTATATGCATGACAATGTTGTTGCCGCTCGCATTTGTTGTTGTCGCTGCTGCTGTTGCTGCTGCTGTTTAATTTATTTATTTAATTTTATACTATGCGCACTCACGCACCCGCAAAGCGTTTTGTCTTTGGCTGCTCACACAATAAACTCTTCCTGCTGTTGCTTCTTTAGTTTCTCTATGGCGATGTGTAGATGGCGACAATGATGGCGACAATGACAATGTCGTCTCTGTCCGCTACTGTTGTGCTTGTCGTTATCGCTGTTGTTGCTGCTGTTGCTGCTGCTGATGCTGCCGCGGCACAAGTTCACACAACCACAACGAATGACCGAGAGCAACTGAGCTCTCGTGCGAATTGCGAAGAACTTTTATAACTTTTGCTCCTGCACGCAACGACAAAGTACTGTGGTCAATTTGCAAATTCTTACACTTAAAATCGAGTTTTCTTTTCATTATACCATTATTATCTACCATTATTATACTAAAATAAAACGCATAATTGTTTGCCTAATTTAAATTCATCCTTTATATCAATTGCGGCACAAACCAATTTACATTCTTTGGTATCTATTAATTTCATACGTTGTTTTTGTTTACAATAGATAACAACAGATAAATTTATAAATTATTTATATGTTTGAAAATTTGCCAGTTTGAAAAAATATTACCTAAAAAGTATAATTTTATTTGTTAAAATTATTCCAAAATTTAACTATTTAGTTTCCATCTAATACAAATCTAAAGATAAAATACTGATAGCTTATATGTGATCCAAAAATAATAAAATATATCCCTTCTCCTTTGTTATAGCCTTTTCATTTGACAACTACACAATCATCGCGGCCCACTGTGCAACGCCAACAGCACTGATGCCAACATTGACGCCGTCGATAGCGAAAGCGCCAATTGCTGTGGGGGCCGCTGTGGGGCTGCCGATGCTGCGCTAAGACCATTCTTTGGCAGTCGACGTTGACGTCGACGTCGACGTCGACGTCCTATCAGCTGCTGCTGTTACTGCACCAGCTGCGCGCGTTCTCTTTGCTCGTGTTCTCTTTTGTAATGTACTCTTAGTTTGCTTCGCTTGGCGCGAAAAACTGTTGCTGTTGTTACTTAATCGCCGGCATCGTTTTACTCAGCGTTTTCTATACACTACAAGATAGCAACAGTACAAGTACTTTGTCGTGCATCTTAATATGTATATTGTCTTAGATACATTTTCATCAAATTTCATATTTACACAATATTTCAGAATAAGAAAACAAAAGTCTATTAATATTTGTATATAAAAATATTGTATATAAGTTTGTTATTTTTAGCATCGTTTTTGTACGTATTTTTACCACTTGAACTGAAACAAACACGAAACCTATTCGGAAATTAAAAACAAAATACGCTTTAAATATTGGCTACAGAAAGAGTATCCTGCCTTCGGCACACAAATTTGAATTCCGCTTGCTATTATTTCGAATATTAAAAATATAAATCAATATATGTAAATATGTTTGCCCACATCCATTTTGCATCTCATAGCTGCAATTTGCTGCCCGCCTAGCTGCACTGTGCATCGATCGGAGCAGCAGACGCAGACGTATAGCTATAGTTTATAATAGTCATGTCTATGGCTGTGAGTATAGTCACAGTCTATTTTCCATTAGCCGGCACGTGGCCCGTACCGATCGCTGGGCGACGACTGTCGTTGGCAATTCGCTTGATGGATCACATCAAAAAAATTCTGACAATTTGTTGACATTTTTGTATTATTTGTTGTGCGGTTATTTCTTTTTTTCGGGTGGGTAATGTTGATGATGAATATGATGATTGTTTAATAAGAAATACACTGTGTTGTTATTATTATGTTGACTGTTGTCAAAGGCGGAAATTCAGAAATATAAATAAATAAATGTGATTAAACATTAAACGAAATTTGTACCGTTGAGTTGTTGAGTTGAGTAATAGGCCATAACAAATGTTAATATAATAAATACTTCCAATACTTCTATTTTGTAATAAAAAAAAAATTGTGATCGCAACATATAAAATAATATTTACTTAAAAAAACAAAGCAGTGGCAACATTGTAACAGAGCTTTTATTTATTTTTATACTATTCATAAAAGCAAAGAACAAATGCAAAACTTTGATCTGTTTCCTAATTGTCGCTAATTAAGTCAAACATCAGCAAAGCGAAGAGTCAATTGTGATAATCATGCAAAACCTGGTTTCAAATGTTGATACTACCAATAAAATTGGTCAACAAAAGAAGCCAAATGGTAATTGATAATACAAACAGATACGGCACATAAATGCATAATAAATTCGACTATTTGGTAAATATATCTCAATCGTTTTTTGCTGGTTCCCCAAAGTAAATATTTTATTGATACGCTTATCTTTAAGCAATTGTTAGTCATAATACATCCGGTCGTGCACACAGTAGCTCTTCCCACGGAAATGCTTCCCAACTGAACCATTTATGAAAATCAGCTAAATAATGTTCGTTCAGTCTGGGGCGTATGAGTAATAAACACAGGTTTATTTTATACTCGTTGACGAAGTAAAAAAAAGTATATTGGGTCTGTGTAATATCCGCACGCAACTTTTTTCGTCATTATTGAAATGTGCAATGTATATATACATATATATACCCGTGTCAAAAAAAGTGTTAAGATTCGATTTAATCTTGCAGACAGATTACTGATAAACTGTGGCAAATCGATTTAAATTTATGTATATCTCTCAATTTGTATGCTAAACACTTACATATTATTCAGACAGATTTCTAAAAATCCTCTTAAGATAGCAAATTTATAAAACCTCTATGTGGACACAAAATTTTAGAGCTAGAATTACAAAATTTGGCAGACGATCTCGATCCCAAAAATGTCAACCACGCCGACACCTGACAAAATTCCATATTATTTCAAAATATAAATTATAAATAGGATAATTTCGACTGTTTTACGCTGATATCATGAACTTGACTTTTTTGTATTATTGAGTTTTTCGATATTTAACGTGCAAAGAGTCAACCTAAGCGCATTTGTCAAACTTATCGCATGCTATAAAAACTAGCATGCGATAAAATTCGTCGCACGCTTTTCGTTTTGGCGCGCAATTATAAGCATATGAAATAAACTTGATATTGTTGTTGCAAATCAATTGTAATTTGCATTTTGTTTATTCATTATTTGATAGCACTTGAACAAATAACAGATTGGTTGTTTTTGTTTTTATCAATGAAAGCGAGGACTCAGCGGGAGACTTTGATTAAGATTCTGCAAAGAGCCATTGCCATATACATACATATATATATATATACATATATCAGTACGTGTGCGTATGTATGTAAATATTCTAATTAGATTTCTTGGCGCTACACGATTTTCATAAATTAAAGACAAATATTTCGTATTCGCATTTGATTAGAACACAAAGCGAGCCGTTTGGAGCACAGTTAAGCTTCATAAGCGGGCTCGACTTGCAGTGTGCAAATGTCACTGATTTATGGCCAAGACCAGGCCGTCTGTGCTTGTGTGTGTCTATGTGTGTGTGCGTGTGTGTGTGTTGCCAGTTTGTTTTGTTTGTTTGACCAACTTAACTGGTTTAATAGCCCGGCGCTTAGCAATGTCGCGTTTGTGTGTGGTACTTACCTTTAGCCTGCTCCTTGGACGACAACAACGGCAATTCCAGTTCCAGTTCCAGTTCCAGTTCCATGCCAGTTGGGATGTCATGGTTTAGTTCTTGACGTTTTGTCATTTTGTGTTCTTTGTTTTGTTCTTGTATTTGGTATTGAAATAATAAACATGCATGGACAGAAACCAATTATTTTTATGCGCAAAATGGCAATTTGAGTTTTGATTTCAAGCTTTTATGCGTTGGCGCCCCCCGTCTTATCAGCAGCGAACACGCTTATCACCGGCATTAGCCAAACAACACTTGACCATGCGACTAGCGACTAGCACTGGCAGCAGCTACTAGTTAGTCGCTCTATATTTGATACCCAATATGCGCGACACTCAATCTGAGGCACTATGTTAATAGTTACTGTAGTTAGGATTGCGCACTTGCCCCACATATATCACGTTTCGATTACTGCACTGCATATTCCAAATTGGGCAAACGTGCTGGCATTTGTTCTGTTTTTCGGATTGTGGGATTTGCTTTATTAACTTTTAGCGAATACGAATCGATTGGGGCGTTGGTTGCTTGTTGTTGTTTTTGTTGTTGTTTTGTTTTTTCTATGGTTTTCATATATTACGATTTTTACTTGTTGTCGCCGTTTTTAATTTTTGTTTTTTGTTTTTGCGCAACGTGCGAACTGTGCAACGGACAGCGGCCAACTGACTTACTGAACGCTGCTCTGTCCAGCCTTAAAGGCGCTTCACTTCACTTCTGTTCAGTCCAGTCTCTGCCCATTGAGCCGCACTGTGTCTGCGACTAAAACTGCGACAGCCACAGAATTCAGTAGCCCCAAAAATGATATGCACAAAAAAGAGAAAACAAAAACAACCAAAATATAATGATAAATTCGCAGTGTTTCTGCCGGTTTTTGTCGTGTTTGTTTTGGTCTGCTTTTATAATTGCGAGTGGGCAACGGGTAAGAGCTATGGCATTGGGCATGGGATGGGAGCTGTTGGGGTTTGGCCCATTAAAATGTATTTACACGTTCATTGAATGTATTTAAAGCAATTCTCATTTGTTTATCGGTAAATAAAATAAAATAAAAACAAAAGAGCACCTCAAAACACGGGTACGAATTTAATTGACAGCTGAATAACATCGCCAGACTTCGAGTTGAACTGAAATAACCTCGGGGTTATTTTGTTAAACCAATAATAATAATGATGGCATAATAAACTTGTACATGTTTAGTAAGTAGTTGCTAAGTATATATATAAATATATGCTGATGTGTCTTAAATAATGTGGTAAATTGCGAGTTGCAGTTAAGCAATATTAAAACTGTGCACTTAAATACCCAGTTGAGTATTTTAAGCTTAATATTCTTTATATCTTTCAATATTAACAGATTTTACATATCTTTACGCAATTCTTTTAATATTATAATTAATTTACTACGATGAGGACTAAGCTTTGGCAAATTCTAAACATATTATTACGTATGTATCCATACGATACATATTGGTTATTTCCCAAATTGTAAAAAAAAATTACATTTACTTAAATGAAATATGAACTTTCTAAAATCTCTTGACCAATTTGCTAGCTTAAATATACCCAATAAATAAAGTTATGAAAATAATATAACAGTTTATAAACAACAACTGTATTTATGAACCGATGGTTAATAAAATAGAAAAGTCTACATTTAAATAAATAAATAATTTTTAAATGAATTTTTCTTTTCAATCTTATGTGCTCTAAAAATTTAGAGAGTGTAATCTTAAAAGTATCTATAAATATTTAGATATATCTATTGGTCTTATATAATTTATTAAAAATATATAAATACATTTGATTATGCTATAAGTAATTAATAAAATTCTACGAGATTAGAATGCCGTGAATCAAGAAGAAATTAATAAATAATTAATTACAAAATTCGGTGTCAATGCTAAACCAGCAAAAAGTTTTCGACAGAAACTTACCCCCAAAAGCTCCAAAAGATGGGTTTCAAACCAAAAGCACCCATAAGAATTTACATCACGGTTGAGCTTTCGTAAAATCCTCTGGAAAGTCACCTCGCACCGGAGGCGCTGAAGCTGTTTACTTTTCCCAGGATATTTCTGAACCGTAACCACATAATATGGCACAGATTTAGCACGCATTAAACAACATCAAAATAAACAAACAATTTCGCAGACAATTGCTTTAAACTGTTCAAGCAGCCGCAACCGAATTGTGGTCGAGGGTAGGATAGAGTGGGGTGGGATAGAGTGGAGTGGGGTGGGATTATCCTGCGGAAAAGTGCTTGCTGTTTGCTGGTCGTGTGCCAGCGTAGAAATTCACAGACAAATTTTACTCTGACCATTTCTGATGTGGATGCAAAATGCTAATCGATATGTTCCAGACTCAAGTCCTTGATCCAGACCGGCTAAAGCTGTGTTACCGCAGGGTTGGTGTGGAGTGTGTGTATGTGTTTGTGTGTGTATGTGTGTGTGTGTGTGTGTATGAGAGAGTGCGTTTGATGGGTGTTGCTCCAGTTGAGTGTACTATGAAAATTCTTGACACTGTCAATCTGTTTTTGCTGTAATTGTTGTTGTTGGTACGTTGGCTTTCAATCGTGAATGAAATTATTTAAACATGACCTGGCTGCGTTTAGATTGGAGATTAACAGGCATGTTATGATCATGGGAAAGTTGTACTTCTTGTAAAGGAAAATGTTTATAACTAGGTTAACAGAGATAGTATTTTTACAATCTTATTATATGTGTATTTAACATAAAAGCATAATTTGGCTCTTGTTTAAAATGTTGGCATCTTTGAAATTAATCGTTCTCGAAAAAAAAATAATAATAAAAATAAATATATATTTCAAATTACATCGCAAATCAAATTACAATAAAATCAAATTGTGCTACTATAGTTTTTCTTTTTATAGAAGATAGAGACCAATATTAGTATTTGTTAAAAACGCTTACTTATGTTTTCTTTTAGACTTTTGAATTCCATTTGTGATATTTTTATTTTCTATTATCATGCTTTTATTATTATTATTAATCTTGTAATGTTTTTTTATTATAATTATTATTATTCATTAGCATTTATATATACATACAACATGTGTGTAACTTAATTACGCAACATTTTATAATTGTTACTTTTAATATAAAAATCCGATCGTTAATGATATAATAGAAATACAAAAAATATAAAAAACAAATTTTAAAAACTTATTTTTAACTTTTATCCAACTCTACGAATTCAATTTGAAACCCGTTTAAGCCGTTTTCCAAATAAATATATATGCCCAATTATTGTGCTTGGTAGGCTTAGGACCGACAAGTACGATAATATGCAAATCAAATGAGAGAGTACTTTTTGTTTCCGTTCTTTCCCACAGTCGGTCAAGTCCAAGTGGAAGTGTGCACTGGCGATTATCGCCTTGCTCGGGCGCACTCGTTTGAAATGCGATAATTTAATTGTGGTCCAATGACATATCCGCCGCACAACAGCAACAACAACAAAAACAACAACAACAACTAGGGTAGGGCGATATTTGGTCGAGGGTAGCACAGCAATTGCAAAAGTTAAATTAACAATCGTGTTTACATTGGTTTGTAACAAGATTTCACTTAAGGATGTCAGCTTTGGGCTTGCACCGGTACCGAGGACACTGGCGCCGGGGCACTTACCCTGCATCAAAACTGATTACTGTCATCAGCTTTGTGCCGCGGCGTGTGCGCCGGCGCGTGTGCCAGCCCAATTTGACTGGTAATGAAAAGGTTTGCGCATCCGCGTCCGCCCTGACATATTGTTTGGCATTGTTCGACTTTGCCGGCGCTGGTTTTTCGCGCCTCGGGGTTAGCGCACGCGACCTGGTCGCCCGGCTGGGCGGGGCGAGACCTCTGACGTAGCTAATTTGCGCGTAAACCAAAACATCAAATAAACATAATTCAATTTCCACAATTGCCCTGTCTGTCTGCTGTTGACAATTCTGCGGTTTCAAGTGGTTCCCTTTGGCATACGGCATACATAGATACATGTCCCCAGGATTGATAGTGCTGCATTTGTTTAATGAGCCGTAAACTGTAACTGTGATATCGGACTTGATCTAATTGTTGTAGATTCGCGCTCAATTGACGGTCTCGTGGGAATCTCATTCACCCTCCTCCTCGAATCCAAAATGTCAACAGGTTGGATCACGATCGGGTTTTGAAACCGATGCGCCACTATATTAGTTTCATATTACTAACAGACCACACGATGCATTCAGAGCCTTGCCGCACATATGGTAAAAAGTTGCAGTCAATTGGAGTAAAGTTCGACAGAGCGAGAGAGTGACAGTGAGAGGTAAAGAGAGAGAGAGTAGGACATCGCGACAGCCCCCTGATTTTGTGCCAGCTCATACAAAGCTGGCAACAGGACAAACATGGCTGCCGCCTGCTGTGCGAAATATAATGGCAAAATGTCAAAAGCAGGTGATGTGCCCACTGGAAATTCAGAAAAGCCCGCACTCAGTTATGGAGACTTTAAAGTGCGCTACACATGCAAACAGAAAATTCATTGGAAAGGTAACTTTAATATATAAGCAACCAAAAACTGACTTTTTTTAGGTCAAGATATCTAGCTTTACAAATTTAAATTAACAAATTTTTAAATTGAGTTCGATTTATATTTTCTTGATCTTTACATGTATACATATCTTAATTTGCAATAACTTAAACTAATAAAATAATATTAATTGCATAGTAAAACAATTTTATTTTTATTATTATTATAATTGAACATAATAAATTCAAATATTTATTTAACGAGGATATGTATATATGATATGTATATGTGCATATATTTGTGTATATTTTTTGTGACGCTTCCAATTTAAGATAAGTACAATTTTAGCTTTTCCAAACTAATAACAACAATTAACTTTCACCCAAAAAAAATATGCCCTATAATTTTCTCACAGCTTCCGACAAGCAATCGCATTGCGCGAAATCACCCTGTAGTACTTGTCAAGCTCCGCCCACCAGAATCCAGGCGAATAGTTGCAAGGATATTTAGGGGTTGATAAAACCAATACATATTGCAGGCGCTGACAGAGCGGCAGAGTTGTGGCATTTCCAATTGGATCGGCGATGCTATAAAAGGCACAGAATTCCCAGAAGATGTTCTCATTATACATTTAAACTTATTGGACAGCGGAAGTGTGTTAATTGGAATATTTTCAAGGAGAGAAGTTATTCTAGTTTATATAAATATATAAAATGTCACGAAATCAATTACCAGATTCGTCTTCGTCGCCGCCCATAAGGTGAGGAGGCATTTGGTGATAAATATCCTAATAAATATAAGCAAATAAATAAAACGGAAGATTGAAATATCTCTAAGAAACATCATTGAGACATCTCTAGAAAAATCAATATGAGAGTTTTCAAAATTCGGAAATATTAATAAATATTATCAACGGCCTAGAATCTCCATAACAAGTACTCGCAAATAGTTAACGACGGCAGATGGAAAATATTGCCAGTGTCCACTTACAATTTTAAGTTTTGTCCACAGCCATTTGCCCTATCACAACTTTGATGACGATCTAATCAACGAGCTGCCCTCCTGCATCTATGCGGGTCAGCATCAGAGTGGCGTCGGTGGTGCATCTGGTGGCATTACGTCCGGCGGCGGCTCCGGACTACGCCTTAGCTCCAACAATTTGCGTCACATTCAACAGCATTATTTGCAACAGGGCAACGGTAAGTTCTTTCGGAAAAGAATTCTATTCGGAATATCAAATTTTAAATACAAACATGTGGCAAAAGTGTAATATAGTGTAATGTGTTCTTGACTAAAAAACTGTATAGAGAGCTGCTAACTATATGTTATATACAAAAACAAAAACGACTGCACAATACTAATTCATAATTTAGTGACAGCTTAAAACAGTCGATTCTTATTTGTGCCAACATTTTTGGATCCCAATTTTATAGCTCCCAAGATATATGGATTTTATCAATCTACCTTACCCAAAATATATGGATTTTAACAATCTATCACGCCCCCAGTGCGATCTTTAGAGGAGCTCATCAGTAATCTGTCTGAAATTTTTTTAACGAATTGCCACACTCCAGCGGTTATAGCCAAAAAACTAACGCGGGTGTACATCGAGTTTATATTCAAAACTTAGCTTCACTAGCGGAAATAAAAAATGCATTCATACGGAAAGGCGGACGGACGGACAGGCAAGATGAACATCGCACAAAAAGCCCAAACTCTTGTTACTTTGTGAACGAGTATTAAAATAAAGATTATTGCTAAAATTTAATTATAAGCCGGGTTGTCATATACAATTTAAATAATAAAATTTATAAATAAAAGAGTCCCATGGAAAATATATGATAACTACCATATCAGAAATAACTACCATGACAGAAAAAAAAATAAAACGTTGCACAAAATGTTACTGTTATAACTTTACTATTCCAAACATTTATAAAGATCAAGTTTTACGTAAATTACTTAAGTAATGATCCAAAATTCTTGATTCTCTCTGCTGTTTAATAAAACATAAAACATTCTACTTTGATCTTAGAAAATCTGCTGGACTCCTCCACCAATACCAGTACGCTGGTGTCGCTAAACTCCAATAGCGCCACGCCCATGATGTGCAATAGTCCAACTGCCAGCAGCAGCGGTGGCGGCGGTGGCGGCGGTGGCGGCGGCGCTGTGGGCGGAGGTGTTTCAGTTCCCAGCTCAGGGCCAGGTGCCTCCAATGCTAGTTATGGTGCAGCCGCCGCGTCCAGCTACAAAATCCAACGGCAGCAAGCAAATGTGCGGGAAAGGAAACGCATCCAGAGGTCCGCACCTACCGGGTACACTAAATGGTCTTTTCCATTTCACACTAGCTAGCTCTGAGATTTTTAGAACGGGCCACTAACGTGTATTTCTTTCTGTCTTTTTGCGCTCTGCAGTAGTATCAATTCCGCCTTCGATGAGCTGCGCGTCCATGTGCCCACATTCCCATACGAGAAGCGTCTGAGCAAGATTGATACTCTGCGGCTAGCCATTGCATATATATCCCTGCTGCGCGAGGTGCTGCAAACGGACTACGATCCGCTCACCTATGTGGAGAAGTGTTTGCGAGGTGAGATCAAAGCCGATCGTGCCAATTGGAATACAAGCGATTTGACGGCACGCCTCTCCTGGATCAACTGGGAGAATCTGGGCGTGCATCCAGGACGTCGCACTCTGCTCACGTCGCTGGCATTGTCCTCGGAGCCAATGTGCGGTGCACATTGCGGCTTGCCATAAGCCCTTTCCAGCTCAACTAAGTTGCGCTTGGTTAGAGGACGTAAATTATTTGCTTTTGTGGTCAACTATCGATAGATATTTCAAATATTCCAATTGATATTCCAGTAAAAAAAAAGCAGTGCGTGAACAGAAAAATTATATCAGTTATAGTTCGATTCGATATTACGAATGCACTCTAAAAACGTAGTACTTATCAAGGTTCATTCTATCGGAAATCGAAAAAGACCTTGACATCAAATACTAGACTCCAAGAAGTATGCTATATTGAATAATATTTAATTGAAATGTATCCAGTTGGATCATTAAATCCCAAAGCAAATAAAATACATTCCTATATGTCTTCCCCATATGTATATGAATTAAGCACACATGTATTTCTCTTATAAGTAAATTATCATAATATAATAGAAAGACAATCTCATTTTCTAACAAATAGCAGTAATATTTATTTAAAAAGCATTCAAGTTGCACTAAACAAACGATACTTTGTTGCTGTTTCAGTTTCGTGTTTGTTCGCTGGTTCGTTAGGTTTTGGCCTCAATAGGCAGACATACACGGTGTATGTACTAGTAACAAATCAATTCCTCAAATTAAATTTTAGGATATATGTATAGTATCAGTGTAGACAGTGAGTATTTCTACGCACGATGATCGTGTGTTCATTGACAAACTATATAAATACAACGTACGTAATAGTAAATATGAGTTCTTTGTTTTTTGTATGTTTTGTAGTTTGTACATAGCGATCAACTAACAGGCATTTGCAACTATATATAACAATTTAAAAGCAGTTCATAAAATACATACATATACAATCTAGAAATTTCCTACACACACAGCGTTATATATATATATATATATTTACTAAAAAATAAATACTTCTTTGATCAACAAGAGAATTTAGAACGCAAATGAATCAATAATCTTACAGACATATATAACATATATTTGTATGTGGCGTATAGGCGGAAGGTATTCTCTAGATCTATGCGGTTTTTTTTGGCAACATCTACAACTACTACTAATGCATAGCCACCCTAGTACATGCATACAATATATATATTGTAGGGTTGTGCGCATGTAGTTAAATTTGTTTGTTTTGTTTCGAATTGGAATTTGACTTTGGTATTATAATTTGATTTCTTTTGGTTTGAATAATACTCAAAATGCGTTGGCTACACACAATACACAAATACACACAAAAAATGTTACATACAAGTATTATACATATATACGCATTGGACACATTTAAGCTACATCTCTAATAATTGAATTTTACGATTGCTTTCTTTTGTTTTTGTTTTAAGTTTTTCGTATGTCTTTTGTAGTTGTTGTGTTGTCTTTGATTGGTTGCTTAGTTCCCATTTAAAACGGCTACTTTGCGCAAGCTCTCGATCTCGGTGCGTTTCAAGCGAATCGAAAACATGGTCTCCATAAAGCTATGGCAGTCGGTGACTATGCTATCCTGTATCATAGTGTCGCGAAACAGATTGGCCAGTGCGGCAATATCCTCGCAGTGTAATATGGCGTTCTTGTGTGTTAAAAACATGGCCAGAGCTGCCCGAAATACCACCTACAAAATAAATAAAACAATATAATACTCACTATAGTCCTAAATTTGACCAATCACTTGCCTTATTGCCCTCGGCGAAAACACAATCCCATATTCGCAGCACAGTTTCCACAGGTAGAACTTCCGCAAATATGCAAATGAACCATTTGCTGGCTATCACCGCATAGGGCAAACCTAAACGAAACCAAATATTAGTGCTTCCTTTTTAAGTGATTCCAAACTCACCAAAGTTTTCCACTTGCCGATTGACAGCCGGCATACGCCTGATTACCAGTTCTCTAAACACAGCCAAGTCCCGCAACAGATTGGACATATTATGTGAATGATACTGTGGCACAATTTTCTCGACGATATGCTTGAGCAGCCAGAAGGACTTCTCCTCATCATCGGTGACAATGAGCAGCAGTCCGGCTATATAGTTTAGACCCTGGCAATAGCCCACATCGCGGTTATGGTGTGCATAGGCGCAGAGTATGTTAAAGAGGCGCTCCTTCTTGGAATCAAAGTGGATATTGTCGGGAAAAGTACGAGGTAGATCGATTGATATGGAATCGCTGATTTCCTTGTTAAAATGGTCGATATTCAATAAACTACGATATAGATTGGGATATTGTTTTTTCGCCTCATCGGCGCCAGTGATTTTCATCCAAACATCCGCCCGATATGGACCTGGTATGCCCTTACGTATATATCGTTTCAGCTTCGGACTGATCTGCGTGAGATCTATATTTTGTTGCAGTATAGCCTCCCATTTGATGCGACGTCGCGTCAGCGTCTTTAAGTAATTATCCATGAACTTGCCATAGTTATTGTAATCGAACTTGTCGCCCCGCTTAAAGCCGTACTCGTCCACGTCGCTGTAAGTGAAGTTAAAAAAAAATTAACATCATAGCGGTGAACATGGGTCTAATAAGGCCCACTCTAATAAGACCCATTTAATCATTCATTATGGGGGCAAACATTTCTTCAATCACCTAAACTTAGAAACTGCGGTCGCTTCCATATGAACTATGACTAGTTATATTGCTCAGTTGGTCAGATTAAATTCAATTTGACGGCTTGAAGTCCGTTAGTCAGTTGTTGATTTTGTTGCTTTCGTTGTTGTCGTTGTTAGCCAGTTTTTCTTCTTGGTTCATGGCCCCCATTAATTGCTTTTTGGAATTATGCGCACGTTCGCCGCTTCCGCTGCTGCTGCCGCTGCTGCGTAACAACTTCAACTGCATTTATAAAATAAATAAATTACCATTAACAGTTAGTCTTTAGACGGCCTTATTTACTTATAAATGCCCATGTTACCTACTTTACACTGTGCGTGTCCTTGAGAATTTTGTATTATGCGCGCTAAGCGCTCGCTGCTGTTGTTGTTGTGGTTGTTGTTGTTGTTGCTGCTGTGTTGTAGGCGTTTTTAGCGCGCCTCGGGCACTGATAACATTACAAGCAGAGTAGCAGTGGGTGGTGGTAGTTGTGGGGGAACTTTTATCACACGTTTTTACGTTACGACTTTCACTTTGAATGCACTGCACAGTTGCGGATTCATATTTTATTTGTTGTGTGTGTGTGTGATAATGAGAGCCACTTGTTTGGTTTTGGCTGTTGTTTTCAATTTCCAATCGTTTATTTATGTTTTTTCTTCTTTGCACTTTTCATTTTTCGATCAGACGCAAATGTTATTGTTATGTTATGTTATGAAATGTTATTGTTCAGCATGAAAATAATTTCAAAATGTTAATGGTCATATGTATTGGCACTCACCTGCTGGCGTCACATCGAGTTCGTCCTGGACTGTCCTGCCATATTTCATGCGAATTCTATTTAATTTATTTCAACACATCTTTACTTTGTTTTTCTCGCCAGTCGCGAGGCCAGGTAGCAGCACAACAGCCCTGGTAATAACAGGTATGTTAACGCAATTTTAGCATTAACATTGACTGATATTAACAGTGAGCATTAAATAATTACTCCACAAATAGCCGGTATACACGTAATCCGAGCAATATTCATTATACATATAACATAACATATATTATATTGTTTACTTTATTAAATTTTTAGTTTATGTGAAATTTAGTCGAATAATGACATTTTTAAAATATACTGCGCGTTAGGTGTTTTATTCAAATAAAACTCATTGCCACAGCGTTGCCAGATTCACTCAATCGTCGAACAGCTGTGCAGCTGCCGACATCAAGCAGTCGTATCGTTTCACTGACACATTACGCAATGTATCAAACAAACTAAAGTAAGAAAAATTTTATTCAATTATGTTATAAATTCCAGTCAATAACATACTCGTAAATAACGATAAATTTACAGACACTTTGTTGAGTTCATATTTAGGCTAACTGCAAATAACAAAATGCTGCGCAAAGCATCGATGATGGTAGCAGCCGTGGCTGTCGCCGCGGCCAAAGAACCCCCAAAAACATCGCTACCGCCGTCGAACGAATCGCTGGTCTGCAAGCCAAGTGATTTGCCCATCTATGGTTCCTTGCGGAAGACAGTGTAAGCAACAAAAGTAGTGAATAGAATTTCTACACACTTAATAAATAACATTCACTTGCAGGCCCCAAAATCCGCAGCAGCACAAACAGACTGAGTCTGCGCTGCAAAAGACTCTGGAAAGCGGTGTGCGTCAAGTTCGCGTTGAGCTTCAGAATAGCTGCAAAGTGGTGGGCGAACGGACGGCCATTGTGGGCGAGTATTATAATACCGCAAAGGCGCATACACAAAGTTCGATCGATTTCCTGAACGCGCCCCAGAACTCGATGCATCGCAGCGGGGCCATTGTGATGGGCGGACTGGCCGGTTTCATATTTGCTGCACGTGGCGGTTTCTTCAAGAAGATCGTGTACACGACAGTTGGCGCTGGCACCGTCGCATCCCTGTGCTACCCACGCCAGGCGGAGGAGAATGTGCGTATTGTGCTATACGAGGGTCGCAAGATCTTTGCCGTTGCGTACAATTTCATTAAAGGCGTTAAGCCTGGTCAGGAGGTGTCAATTGAGCCAATACAAAAGTTCCCCACAACGCTAAAGGAACTCAAGTTCTTGGCCCTGGATCTGTTCGACGAGGCAAAGGAATCGATTTTCCCCAAGAAGAAATAAAAATAAAAGACGCAACTTGAAAGCGGAACTAAACTAAACAGAGCGTTAGCTGAGTTGCGATTTTAGTCAGATTTTGTTTTACAACTAAACATTTATTATATCGTATATTTTTTGTCGATCATTAACTACTCATCTACATATATGCAGTTACAATACAGTTTGTACCACGTTTGTACCGGCTGTAATAAACTCAAGTTTGCGAATCAGAGGTGAAATTCGATTTGTTTCTGGCCAAGACCAGAATTTTGTGGCGAACCCCTTTTGTTGTCCATTGATTAATTGTTCAACTCGGTGTCAAATGTCACCTCTGAAAAGTGAAATTCGCTGTGATGGAAACATGTGATGCTGATTTAGCCGCAGACGCAGTCGTACTCATCGCTGCGATTGTGCCAATCATTCCCGTGCCCTGGGGCCGTACACGGGACTGACTGGAGAGTTAATGAATGGACCGAAATTGCCGCTGCCGTTAGCTGCAATTGTTGTACATCATTTACGCACTTGACTATTGGAGGCTGAAGACAGCTACGAGTCCAATGGCGGCGTTCAAATAAAAGATTGTAATAATGATAATGCATAATTGCCGTGTGCTATATACTATCTATTGATATAATTGTCGCAGCGAGGGTAGATCGATCAGCAATTGACTGCCAGTCTAGACGGTTTTAATTTGTTGCATTAAATCTAACCACGTTTACGTTACGAAATAGTTAACAACATTTTTTACGCTGGGAATTTCGTTTAATAGTGGGCTTATAAAGCTGAATTAATTGTCTTTTTCAATAAGTTTTTGATCTCACTTTATGTCCTCTATAACTTATATCTCAGGTTTTCTATAAACAATTACGTGTCAATTGAAACAATTTCCACAGTTGACTATCGATATTAGATCCGTTTTAAAATTAGAACTGAAAGTGGGAATTAAAAAAAGTAAAAATCGTGAGGGCAAACCGGTTTCTAACCGAACCGGTTCGCATTCATATTAAAGATATTTTTGCAGTTGCAGGCAAAATCAGCTGAACCCGAACTAAAATTTTCATTAAAAATGATTTGATTAATTTTTTCAAATCCATTACAACATTACTAAGAATTTCCTATAAGATATATTAATTAAGAAAAATAAAATAAAGAGAAAATGATCGATTTTCTTTCAAATAATAAAAATATATTATAGTCTACTTTTCAAAGCAAAACATTTGTTCGAACCATGAACTTTTTTCTCAATTCATTAAATCTAAAGAGTATATTTTTTTAAGTACAAACCTCTATTTCAATAATTTTAACTGGAAGTTGTTCGAAATGATAAACGCCCATTGTATAAAATGTAGTTTTGTTTTTGAGTACTTGATATTCCATAACAAAATTACTGAAATGCGTTATATAATTAATCTTAAAGCAAATTTCAAAAGTTTTGAATGAATTTCTCTAAATTTTCAATCACTGGAACACTTTTATAATAATAACGTTTTCAATTCTTTAAAGAATTCGATCCACCTCTGTAAAAGTTACTTTAATTTGTAATTTTTTTTTTATATTTTCAATAGATTTATTTGAGCTCATCTTTATAAATAAACTTGTTCTTTGGGCAAGATACAACATAATGATGTTTGTATGCAATTTGTTTATAAATTAGTATATAGATTTAGTTAATTGTTAATGCCTAAACTAAAATACCAACAACTGCACGATGAAAATGACTTTGTTTTTGTTTTTTTTTTTTAGTTTTTTTTTTGTTCCGGCTATATACACATATCGATGTCATTATATCATTTAGTACGATTCAAATTATTTTAGACAACTTAAGATCAGCCTACAAACAATTTTCGCTAGACTAACTTAGTGGGCTTGACTAAATGTGGAGGGGGGAGAGGGAGGGAGGGGGGGCGTGGCATGTTACGCACAAGTTCGGCCAATGCAAATTGTTAAATTGAAGCTAACTAAGCTTAAGGTTTGTTTAAATTAAAATCACACAAACTTAAAGATACAACTAATAAAATAAAACAATAACAAGAGTCGGGCATGCACAAATATCCGATGGGATGATCATCATCTGACATGCTCCAGTATCCAGGGCACAAACTTCGAGATGCGCGTACAAACGCCAGGCAAATTGGCCTCGGCACAGCCAATGCCCCAGGAGATTATCCCGGCGAGAAAGAAGCGGCCATCCTGGGATTTGGCCTGCAGTTAAAATACAAATTGAGCCCAAGCACAAATCACCATCAATATGTTTAGCTCACCTGAAGGGGGCCACCGGAATCGCCCTGACACGAGTCCTGGCCGCCCGTTTCGTAGCCGGCGCAGAGGAAGATGTCTGGTATGAACTCCTGGCGTCCGGCTCGCAGAAACATGGACTTGCAATTGTCATTACTCACAATGGGCACCGATACCTGACGGAAAGATGGACGAATGTGAGCGAAGGTGGCAACGCAGGCGCACTTATGTAATCCGCGCTTACCTCCTGCAGCACCGAGGGCAGGGTGCCGCCCTCGCTGAGACGACCCCAACCGGTGACCGTGGCATTCATGCCAATCAGCAGACTCTCCGTTTCGGGCAGGCAAATTGGACTGACATGCGGTGCAAATTCGAGTGGCTGCTCCAGCTTGACCAGCGCCAGATCGTATTCGTACGTAAAGAAATTGTACTTGGGATGCACAACCTTCTTGGCCACGCCGCGCTCAATGTAAGGCAGCTGTTCCTGCACATGCGAGAAATCGTACTCGCCCACGCGTATGCGTATCTGCGAGATGAGCAGACTGCCGTGCCAAATCGAGAGAGAGAGAGTAGCAGAAAGAGAGAGAGAGAGAGAGAGAGAGAGGGAGTTTGTTGCAGCGGAAATTGCAGTCAGTTGGTGTGGTAGTTGCTACTCACTCGTCTACACAGTGCCCCGCCGTGGCTATCCAGTTCTCGTTGATCAAAGCGCCACCGCAGCGATGGGTGCTGGAGAAGCCAAAGAACGAGGTGCGTCGCACAGACACCTGCCAGGGCCAACGACCGAAGGCCGCGCTCTTGCCGCCCACAATGCGCGTCTCTGGCCGCGTCAGCATTGGCACACCGCACTCTGCATATATGCAACAACAACAACAGCAGATTGGATTGTGTCAAATGCAACAGGGCGTGGCTCTACTGCTAAACTTACCGCTTCGCGCCGCCGAAATGGTCTTCACATGGCCCAGCATGCCTGTGCCGGCATCATGTGTGGAGGAGTCCGTTATCTCATTCGATTCAATGCCCGACGTGGCCGGCTGTTGTGCTATGGGCTGGCGTGTGGGCTGCTGCGCCGCTGGACTCGGATTCGGATTCGGACTCGGACTCGAACTTGAACTCGGACGCGGTCTGGATGTTGATGCTGTTGCTGTTGATGAGGACGACGTAGCTAATGATGTGACCGGCGACAGCTGGAAGGTAGCCAAAAGTGGTAAACATTATGCTAATAGTTACCCAAGGAGCTTTAAATATTTCACATGCAAAGAATCAATTTTTCATTCCACTGCTAAATCTCTGCGGAGGCCAACAGATTGTGTTTACCGCATGCAAATCGACTTCTGAATACCCTTCCATCAAAATGAATAACAAAATGTGTAATTATTACAGGAATATTAACAGGGATTCAACTCAACTGATTCAAACACTAAGCCTGAACTAAACCATAGTTTTTTAGAAAACTTACTTATTCTTATAAAAAATGCTAAATATATCATATAAGTTTATATAAATGAAACATAATTGAATAAAATATAAATTTCAAATTATTTACGAACAAAGCTGAATTGTTTGATTGAAGATTGCATTTTATATATATATATATACATATATATTTTTTTTTCTTTTGTTGTAGGTTTTCAGTGCTATATATATGATTTTTACAACTTTGTAAAATTGAATTTTATATTTTAAATAGCTTTAGAAGAGTTTTTCAATTGCCTCTGATTTTTTATATTTTCCTTGAATACCCTTATCCTTTTTAGCAAGGGCACAACAGCACACCCCAGAGACGAGCCTCTTGACCACGTCAACATCATCGCTGTTGGACGGGGCAGCAAGACAAATCTTACATCAGCTTGGGCTTTGGCTGTGGCTTTGTGCAAACAATAAAATGTCCCCCTAGGCTGTGGCCTGCCACGGCCGCAGCCAGTGCAGCAGAGCAGCAGAGAGTCCGAGCTGATCGAGGAGTAAATGACCTCGTGGCTCGTTTGTTTCGCTTTCGACATCAATGCATCACACACAGAGAGCGTGGCGCAGAATGAAGAATTGTGGCAAGCAGACAGAGATGGAGACGCGTATTTACATACCTGAGGCCTGGTCGGTATGGGTTTGGGTTTGGGTTTGGGCCTTGGTCTCGTCTGCCCCGGCAGCATCATTGTCGTTGACGACGACGTCGTCGGCAGCGGCGTTGGCGGTGGCCGCTCGTAGACAATCGGCTTCTTTGTGGGCTTTGGCGGCTTGGAGGGACGCATGGGCGCTGGCAAATTGACGATGCCGGGCTTGGTCCAGCCGGTGGGTCGCGGCTTGGTAATAAAGCTTGGCTCGGTGGTCATGTGCCAGTGATGATGCTGCTGCGGCTGCTGCTGCTGCTGCTGCTGCGTTGACGTATGCCAAATACTATCTGTTGGTGTAATTATTGTTTGTTGTTTTGCGTTGTGAGTCCATAAGTCTCCCATAACAATGCAATAGGCGCCACTCTATACTCACTCGAACTACTCGTTGCCTGGCTGGCCGCACTCTGTGAATCGGGCGGCGACGTCGGCTTCGGATGCGGCCTGGACAAGGTGCCCTGATGAACCGGACCCGAAGGACGAATGACCAGTGTCCCAGCACCGTGGGGACGCTCTATGGTGGTCATGCCGCTGCATAAGCAAATAGAAAAATGCAAATTTTTAATGAGGACTTTTTTTTGAAAAAATAGCTGAAAAAATAAAATAATACAAGTTCTCGTTTTAAATTGAAAATGTTTGTTTATAATTTTTATTTATTTAGGTCTAAACAAATTTATGATAATAATTACAAGTTATCGTTCTAAATTAAAAATTGCTTGTTTTAACGTTAACGTGAAATAATTTTTATTCATTTGTATTTATTTGTCATGCAAATAATAATTGCTTTACATATGTTACTAAATATTTGTTGCAAGATATACGAAATATATATAGATTGCTGTTCTAGAATATAAAACAAAAACAAGTAAATTTTGCTGTTCTAGAATACAAAACAAAAACAAGTAAAAACGTTGCAGTCGGGAGAAACCGACAGCGCAATTCTCGCCCAGAGCCTTATAAAGCATACAGCCAGGCATTATTTGTGCAATGCAGAATTAATCTCTAATTAATTATGACAAATACAATCCATTCCAAAGAGAATTTCACAAAAAAATGAAAAAAAAATTGATTTTAAAAAATTCATATATTTTAAATGCTGAACTAATCTAGACGACAAAACAAGACCAAAATGCCATCAAACATGAAAATCGGTTCAGTTTTGACAAAGTTATGGAAGTTTGATATATGGGAGCTATGGATCCGAGAGCTTTACTTGTCAAAAATTTTGCCAATTTTGGCATGATTTTTGACAAAAAATTTGACCCCCTCAGAATCGGGTTTAA
>SCDS01000173.1:0-54769 GCA_004149465.1 Drosophila nigromelanica | reverse complement strand
TGTGTCCAATATTTCCCATCTGGGCATGGGTCCAATTTTCAAACTACCATAACTTGGTCAAAACTGAACCGATTTTGATGGGGAATGGCTTTTTATCCATGATTTGCCCTCTAAATTAATTCTGCATTTAAATCTCGGAACACAATTTTGGGTCGATTTTCATGTAAAAATTTTGTCCAATATTTCCCATCTGGGCATGGGTCCAATTTTCAAACTACCATAACTTGGTCAAAACTGAACCGATTTTGATGGGGATGGCTTTTTATTCATGATTTGGCCTCTAAACTAATTCTGCATTGAAATATCGGGTGTTCCCGACTAGAGGAATCTTACCTCTTTAATATCTATAACTTGGGCAAATGAAGTCCGATCTTAAAAAAAAATTATTTCTTTATAAACTAGTGGAAAAAAGCTATATCTTTCCAACATGCAACTTTTTAAAAAATATTAAAATGACTTTATCTCGGCCATATGTAGCCCGATCTTAGAAAGATATGCCTCTCTTAAGACTCTGAATTGATCCACATTTTAAATTTTTCATTTTAAATTGCAAAATAACGAAAATGTTCCAAAGTAACAAAAATAATTAAGAGCCTTGTAACGTTCTTACTTGTTTTTTCTGTATTTGCTTATGAATAAAATATTATAATAATATAAATGTAAAGCTGATTTGTCTGCGTTTAAATACTATCCATTATTTTACAATTATTTTCGCTTATAAAATAATTAAGCATACGAAATCACAGTTGGTAAAGGAAGCTCTTTTTTTGAGAATTGACACTGCCTAGAAGAGTGAGGAGCCGGCCATATTTATGTTCTCGGACAAAATCATTTGCTGAACATCGCTGAAAACGTCGCGAATACAGCGAGTATCGGTGGCAACGGTGAAATGATAATAGCACTCCCGTTCCGAGACGGTGAAGTCGCACTGGTTGCGGGAATTGCGCTTGAACTGTTCCTGGGTGATGTCGATCATCTTCTGCTTGATGAACATCTTGGTCCAGTCGCACTCATCGAAGCAGCTCTCCTGCTGCTGTGGCCGTTTGCTGAACTCCTCGAAGTCCGGAAAATAGTCGACGATGTGTTTGCCGGCGCGTATTTTGCGCTCCATAATATCGTACTTGTTGAGGAATACAATCAGGCCGGCGGAGGCGAGGAATCGATTTTGCCAAACGGCACGAAACAGATTGAGGGCCTCCTGCAGGCGATTCTGGTTGGGATCCTCCCGCAGATTCTGATCAAACTCGCTGCAGGAGATCAGAAACAGCACCGCCTGAATGCCCTCGAACACTTGGATCCACTTGTTGCGCTCATCCCGCTGGCCGCCCACATCGTACATGCGGAACTCCTGCTCGCCACCGCCCAGACTCTTGGGTATAGGCACACGAAACGTGATCTTCGAGATGCCAGTGGTGACCTTTCTGCTGTGCAGAATATCCTCCGTGTAGGGAATATAATCGCTTTCACAAATTCTCGCAAAGTTATCGAGGAAGCTGCAGAGATAGGAAAATATTCCATAGTTAGTTCAAAGTTCAAAGCTCGAAGATCAGTTCGAGGCACTTACTATTTGGCGCTGTCCAGCAGCGGGAATTCATTCGAGCGATTGTAGCAGGCGCGTATGCCAACATCGTTCCAGAGCGTCATCACATGGTCGCAGTACTCCTGAAATGAATGTAAGCCACAGAGTTGCTCAGGTCAGATTATGTTGTGAATATGAATCATTGTGGGGAGAAAGGAGAAACCCAAATCCGAACTGGCCACCCATTTATCTTATCGTATCGGCTGGATTGTGGCGATATATATGTATATTGATCGACCGGCTGCAAAATGACTAAGTTCCAGATTTCAGCTGAGGAAGTGTTCGATGTGTTCGATGTTCGAACAACACACGAAACACTTGTCGGAAAGTTTTTAGACAACTCATTAAGTTAATGGCAATGCAATCAATCAAATCGCCAGCAATGATAACGAATTGCGATCGCTCGATGATTTGCTGATTTTGCCTCCCCCGTTGCATATAATGCGACAAATCGGAGCTGTTGTTGTAGCTGTACTTTTATTTGTATATGTATCTGTATCTGTTAGCTGTAGCTGTATCTGTATCTGTATCCGTATCTGTGTTTTGTTTTCGTGCTTGAAACGTGACGCAAGTCTCGAGTATCTAAAATCGCTTTTGTCGGCTCAAAATCTCTAACGGCGACAGCGTTTGAAGTGTGTGCTGCGTTGGATAAGATACCGGCCAGTGTGTGGGATTAGGTGACAGGACTGATGAACTCACCTCTGTGAAGTACTCGGGCGCCTCCGGCGGTTGCGACAGGATAAATTTGGCGCTGCGCTCGCTTGTGACGCTGCCAAAGGACAGTCGCAAGGGTTCCATTTGCAGCACCAGCTGTGTGATGGAATCGTGGATATTCTGATAGATTTCGGGTATCTTTTCGCGGCGTTCACTGCAAATGAACAGAAAAGGACCTTATAGACAGCAGCAGATGTTAATTGGCAGAGTTTGGACTTACTCGTCGGTGAATCCGTTGATGTGAAGGATGCGCATCTGTTTGATGATTGTCGTCTTGCCGGACTCGGCGGTGCCCAGGAGCAATATCTTGACGGTGTTGTCCTTGAAATTCGTCGGCAGATCCTTGATCATGTGTTGCGACTGGGACTGCAGGGACTCCTCACGCTGACTCTGCCGCGACGTTTGTTTCGGATTGCGCAAACAGCGCAAAAGTCTGCAAAATGCAAACAAATCGGAATATTTACTTGGACTCGGCTTGGACTTCTAAGGAAAACGAACACACCGAGGCGACAAGGCCCAGTGGCGCTATTTATAGAAATGGGCAAATGTTTGCCAACTCGCTACGCTGGCTAAATTAAAGAGCACACATTTATTTAACCGTGATGTATGTTTAATTAAAAGCACACACACAATCGCACAATTAGACACAGAATACGCAATAGATAAAGCCAAACAGCAATCGCAGTACAGTCATAAGCCCGAATGGTTGCCAACGGGTTGGTCCGCAGGGTGTGTGTGTGTGTGTGTGTGTGTGTGTGTGTGTGTTGCTGTTGCTGTTGGTGTTACGCATGTAACACGAATTGGCAATATTCCAAGTACAAACATTAATTAGAGGCAACTATTTGCGCTGCTAATTGGGCCCAAGATCGGCCCAGGCACGTGTTGTCTCCCTGTGTCTTCCAGATACATGACACCGTCTCCACTAATTGAATGTGGGCCAAATTCTGAGTATCTTTTGGCACATGTCTTTTGACAAATATCATTTATTTGGTGTCCCAAATGTCTTGCACTTTGCACTTGAACAGACTTGTTTTATACCCTGAGCCATTTTCAAATGGGTATAATGGTTTTGTGCAAATGCTTGTAACAGGCGGAAGGAGGTATCTTTGACCCTATAAAGTATATATATTCTTGATCAGCATCACTAGCCGTCGATTTAATCGATTTAGCCCTGTGTGTCCGTCTGTCTGTATGAATGTGAGATCTACAAAGCTGAACTTGGACTTGCTAATTAGTGTATATTATAATTGATATTATGTACCGTTTTCTGATGATCGATATTTATCGTTTTTTTTTACTCGGTTTTTTGAGCATATCTCTGAAACTATAAAAGCTATACCCACCATACGCAGATTTTGGCCCAAATATCAAATAAATAGAAAAAGTACGCAATTCTCCTGTTGAATCCCCAAATTTTCAGAATGATCATATTTTAAGTTGAGAAGTGATTCAAGAATATAGTTTGCCTAATGGAAAGGAATTAAAATGTTGGGCTCCAGGGTATATCATGGTCGGGCGTTCGCGACTAGACCAGTTTTATTTGTTTTATCGTGATTCGTGTAGAAATCATTCATGGAGTGAATTAATGGAGCCCCACATGGGTTGGGGCGGGGTGCTTGCAAATTTATGGCAGAAATTTTAATTGGCGCTTGTTAAACTAATCGTGCGACGGGCGTTTGTTGTTGTGGCAATCGCCAATGGCTGTCCACCACACGCCCACCGGCCCGCCCCACCCACTTATCGTCGTCGAGTCGGGCGCCCCAGCACTCGAGATAGGCCACATAAAAATGGCAGAGCTTATCAGCCAACTGGCATCTTCAATTGACGGCCCGTTAACTAACGGCGAGCATGATGAAACCGCTCTATGTCTTCCGTGGCATATCTGTATCCGGCATATCTGTGTCTATGTTTATCATTTTGCCTGAACCATAACCTATCCCCGCCCGATTCATTGAGTGGAAAATTTGCTTGAATGGCTTCTGGTCTTTGCTAAATGTCACATTGGTTGACTCATAGATTAATCTTTTTATTTTTGCTTTTGTTTTTATTTTTTTGGGGCGCTATCTTTACAGCCTGTAATTGGTTATTTGATTTTAACTAGCCTTAATAAACGGTCATATGCCTCGCATTTACGGCCCGTTCTTACAGAACTCAATCAAATATTGTCCATTGACCTCCATTTTGATTTTGGGTCTTAGCAACCGTTTTGTTTTAGTTTTTTTTTGTTTTCCTGTTTTTTTTATTATGAGACTTTGGCCTCTAAACTACAGATCATAAAACTGTAAAGTTTTTTTTTTTCTTAACTATTTGGATGTGCAAATAATTTACTTGGGCTCTTCAATCCTAAATTCAATTCAATCCTAAAAAATCGAATGTAAGCTGGTAAACTATATTTGACTTATCAAGCTGATAAAATACTCTTCTTCGCAATGGGTTTCGGAATAAAAGTAATTCAACTGAATAATCTTTAGTCTATAATCGAAATCGCACGTTTAGCTCACCTGAGTTTCATGTTGATTAATGTTGTTTCAATTTTGGATTGCTTAAGTTTTTCTTTTGCTTTGTTGTTGATTATCTATTGTTGTCTTTGTTGTTGTTGTTTGTTTGTTGTTGTTGTTGTTGTAGCACAATTCACTGAATACTTTGAATTCCTTAGCTTGTTGACAGTTTATGTTTATGCCGGAGCTGGCCTTTGTTTTGCTAGCACTTGACGGATACTCTTCAAAAATCTGTCCATTTGCCTACCACTGCAATTCACTTTCTTTCGGAGCACCGGGAGCTCCTCCGCACGACACGTCTAACGTTCTTTTATGGTATCGCAGTAATGAAACGCCCAGCGAGCGAAGCGTTTCACTTAAATACTTATCAGCGCTACGAGCCTGGTGGACGTGTTGCCGATCGCTGGCCGAGAATACGAGACGAGACGAGACGAGGCGGGGGCGGGGCGGTGGGTGCTCGTCCGTAATCATGGCAGCGTGAATCGTTTGTTAATTGCTTGTACAAGTGTACGAAGTAAGAATGTACAATATCAACGATAAGATAGCCGGGCCAATATATTGGCCATAATCTGAGGCGGGGGTTGCGAGAGCGGCTTTATCGATAGCGTGAGCAAATTTGCAGCTAAACGAGCTCCCCATAACCGAGAGAGAGAGAGAGAGAGAGGGAGAGAGAGGGAGAGAGAAAGTGAGCTCGAGTTTAGCCAGAGTTATTAGGCAAGCAACTGCTCTTGACTACAATTCACAACTAGAGTGCTCAACATTTTTGCCTGTCGATTGTCGTCGTGTTTGTTGACACTTTCAAGTGCTGGCGTTCATTCTCTCTCTCTCTCTCTCTCTCTCTCTCTGTCTGTCTGTCTGTCTCTCTGGCCCACTTGCCGGCCACTTGTCAGTGGAATTCTACCTAGTGCCTATGCAGATGCACTCGAAACGGTGCCCAGGGATTACGAGTTACTCACGGAAACGAGGCGCACCTTTTGACGTGCTGGCAAGCCGATGGACTGCCTGTTGTCGTCTGATAGTCGAGTCCAGTGTTTACATTTGTGCTTTACTGTGTGATTATGGCTTGTAACCCGTTTGAATAGTGGGTACACAACAATAAGTGCTGGCCCCCGCCTCTTTGCAGGCCGCAGCACCCAAAATCCCAAAAACACTTCAGAGTGCATATAATTAAAATACCAGCCCCTAATGCTGTTACCAGCCCATTCACATGATATCACACGCTGCGTTGCCGTGCAGCAACACCCAGAGAAATATGCGAGAATTTTGCACGCAAATCGGGTGCGAACGCTCTCAAAATCAAGCCAACGTCAAAAGCTATTAATCTGATCATATAATTTTTGTTTTTGAAAAAAAACTTTTTTTTTTAAATACAAATTTCAATTATAAACGTTTTATGCTTATTTCAATTATGAAAATGTATCTTTAACTTCTTTTAAGCCAACACTTTTTTCATATTTTGATAAATATTTTTTTACCGTCATTTGAAAACGTTTAAAAACTGTTAAAACAGAAAATTTAAATTTAAGACAGCAAATTTCTTCGAGTGTAGTCACTTACTAGAGGCTCTGCCACTACAAACCCAGTTGGCAGCTCCATTAAACGTGATCGCTGATGGCCCAGCCCAGCCCAAAAACCTATTGCCAGCTTACGTGGCGTATGCGCAACCAATTGGTTCACGGGCGTTCGCCTCGCAATGCCATCGAAAGCAGCCTGATCTTGTTGCCGATATTCTTGAGACAACGAATCAATGAACCCACTCCAAGTGGGTGGTTCGGATAGATGTCAGCGGCGCAAGGTCGCCAGTTGTGGAACGTGGTCGCAGTGAATGCTCGCCGTGATTGGGGGTATTCCGTCAATTGGATGCCATATAGCAATTGAAATATTTATTTGTTTATTTGCATTGCGTCTGGGATTGAAATCTGTGCCGTATTTGTGAGCATGGGCTGGGCCAATGAAACAATTATTATCTGTTTGCGGAAATTTTCCCCCAAGCCGTAAAGCGTTTATGGCCCGTGCACGATACCCAAAACGTGGCCAGTCATGGATATGTTTTTCACTCTAAACAACAACAACAACAACAACAATGTACATGATTTCGTGCCTCCCGCTGCTTATCATTCAACAGAAAGGTGCTGCACATTTCACAATAATTTGACTAATCACGAACAAGACCCGTTGGTTGTCAAACTAAGTGATAATTACGTGGAACTGCTTGGAATTCGAACTATGTGTTTGTCTGCATTCCAATGCACGAAAATACGTACCCGAAAAAACAAGACGCCATTCATTTCCCAGTATCAATCGCTTCCACTTGAACACAATTGCTGTCTCAGATCAGCGCAAGGATTCCCAGCTAGACAATTCGCGATTCTCCGGAAACTGAACTGAAACACGCGCGAATTCAATTTGACTTATGTAGCTGCGATCAGCACCAAATTCGAATTACTTGGCTTTTAAGCAGGCAGGGCAGAAAAAGTACCAAAAAATAAAAAGTGTGAACGTTGCAGTCGGGTGTAACCGACTGCGCAATACTCGTTTACAGTACAGTAGCAGCTTAAGCCAGCGAAAAACGATCTTAATTATAATTGTTAGTTTGTAAAAATATTGATTTTTGTGATAATTTGTGGGAGCGGTAGTGGGCGTGGCCGAAATTAAGGTTTAACCTTCAGCGAGGTTCAACAGAAAACTATCTATGGGTGAACGTAGCTCTAAAATTGTAGGAGATATATGAATTTAAGCAATTCGCCACGCCCCTAGAGGGCGTAGCCATAAAATCTAACACTTTATCTGACGCGGGTATACGCAAGTATATATTCAAAGTTTCAAGTTTTTAGCTTTAATAGCGGCTAAAAAATTGTGTTCGTACGAAATAACGGACGAACAGTACAACCCCAATATACTCTTTTCACTTCTTTAAAGAGTATAGGAAGTGGGCTATGTATATATCGCTATGAACATGTGTTTATGTTATATAAATCAGGTTCGAGACGTAGCCGTAAATTTGTGCGATTTCGATCTAGGCGCAGTGAGAGGCGGCCATGGCGCTAATCGCTAATCGCTCCGATAAAGTTCTATGCATTCCGACAAGTCATTGTTTCAGTATACAAAAAACATATACTATCTAAATCAACAATTACCTTGCTAAGATATTTTTGCTTAAGATATTGGTTGAACTGTTGACTGAATAAGCATTTTATACATGTATAAATAATCACTTTAGTTTCGTTATTCTATTAACTCTCTATCAATTCCCACAGTTTTGAAAACTCAATAGTTTTGATTGCAACCTAACCTCACATAACCTTCATTTGTACAGTTAGGCAGCAATTAAGTTTGTGTGATTAAGATATTGGGAAGCACACTAAGTAACACATCTTTCCAGTTGCAATTAGAATTGGCGAGCCCCTTGCTTCGGCATCGGAACACAGCCAAGCCGGCGAAGAGTCACGTAATCAGCGGGTTACGTCGTTTCTATATTGGTATATGGTCGCGTAAAGAGCTCTAAAAAGAAACGTGATCCAAGCGATCCATAAACAAGGTGTGACAGCTGCCCAAAATGAACATTTAGCCGTGTGTTCTGACATATCCGTATCAGCCTGCAGCCGCATGTACCTGATAAGGCTCTCTCTCTCTCTCCCTCTCGCTCTCTCTATCTCTCTGTTTGTCTCTTTTACGCCCTTTCTCACTCTCCTGTTTAACTAATTTGACAAACAGGGCGAAAACAAGGCGCTGTTTATCATCCATCAGCACTGGGAACTCCGCTGCCAGAGCGGGGGGCAAATCGGAATTTTCGCAATGTTGACAAGCATTTGATTAAAGAGCAGCTAACACGTATGTAGTTCGTGTGTGGCAGCTGCTGCTGCTGATGATGATGTACTTATGTATGGAGCTGGTGGTGCTGCCCTCGGCTCCCCAGTTGACTGATAGCACAATGGGCCAAAGGCAACGATTAGATCAACAACTGAATCATCAGGTCAGAGGCGTCTTCTCTGCCAAATTTGGTAGATTAACGAAATGCTGCGCAGTATCGAACAGAGCGCCACTAATCTCCAAAAAAAACAACATTGTGGAGAGCTACAACCGGTCTGATAAGTCTAAAGTACTTTTGCCATAAAATACAAGTATTGTTCTATAACGAAATCCAATAAGCTCTGAGAGCCAATAAAGTGTTTGACCGTACAAAACCTTGAGGTAGCTGACCATTATATGATTTTGTTGGCCATCTCTCAAATGCGACATTTACCAGACAATTGCAAATTGCACTTTTTACGTCGTCCAAATTGAGAACAGACTTTATAAGCCCCACTATAAAGATGTTGAGATTAACGACTAATCGTATAATAATGAAATGATCGTAAAGCATTCACTTCGATCAAGTGCCAGTACTATGGGCGCCAATTTTAGTGCCCCTACTTGGCATATCTAATAGGTGGCTTTAAAGAAATTGTAAACCATCTTGAAACATTCAACGTAATCTTAGTGTTATTTCTGTGCTTATTGATTTTCTGTATAGCTTGGCTAATATTGAACTCTATTATTAAACAGTATTATTAAATACTTAATGCATTAGCTCTTTGAGAAGTGCCTTGTTATTGTAAGCTTTGTATAAAATAACACTTTTATAAGCCCCATAAAGAAGCGGGGAATTTGTTTAGAAACTGAACAGAGTCTGCATACGTCATTTTCTCTGCTAGTTCATTTTCTTGTTGAAATTTACAATTTCTTTTTATTACTACACATAGAAAACTTTATTGTAATTAATCATTTTACAGCTTACTTGTAGTCTTTTAAAGCGCTCGTACCTATGTTCCATATGCATTGGTATACAGCAAACTTTCCTTTGATGTACTTTCTTAAACGGCATTGTCTCTAGTATATATATAAATATGGATGTATGTGTGTATATTATATGTACTCTAGGCGAATTTTATAGAAAAATCGAATGTATTGCGACATCATGCTTGACTACCTCCGCGACCCCGACCTCATTTCAGTATGGACCACTTCAGTTGCTCGCGCGCCGATTGCAGAACCTGAAATCAAATCAACATTATCAAACAATTAGCTAATGAATTGATAAATGATAAAGAAAATGCATATTGCTAATGAGAAAATAATAATGTGCACATCGTTTATTTAATCATTCAAAAATAATACAACTAATTAGAGCAACCGTTTAACGTCAAGTTAGTTTAAATCAAATTTATAACATAACATATACAAATATGTACTACATTGGCAAATACATGTTGTACATTAAAAAGTTAGTTCTTGCTTGATCGAGCGTTTGATATGTCTACATTTGTTCGTTGTCGGTATAGGAAACAGATTGTACTAGAACTACCAAAAAAGACCATTTAGTGTGTTAGTTACCTGAGCAACGGTCTGTTCAGCAATGGGTATGTCCTCGTTGCGCAGGTCGACACGTTTCACCACAGATGACGGATCCGCGTCCAGAATGATGCTGTAATACCAATGCGTGTTAGCCGAACCCCAACAAGGTTTAGCAATCCCACAACTTACCCGCCGTCGCAGATCTCATCGAAGGCCAGCATGATGATCTCTAGATTCTCCAGCACCAGACGCTTCTCGACGTTCTTCTTCAGTATGAGGCTAATCGAGTCGTACAGACAGTTGAGCACCGACAGCAGTATCAGCTCGTTCTCGTAGGCGTTGCCCATTACGTAGAAAAACAAGTCCACGTTGCTTTTGTAAACACACGTCAGACCATCGAGCATGATGATTTCAGTGTTGGAGCGGTGCGTCTTGTTGAACAAATTTTTCTCGAACGCCTTCTGCTCCTTCAACGTGGACAGTATGTTTTTGTCGTAGTACTTGGCCAGAATGCGGTTGCCATCGTTGTCCATGATACACATGCCCTTGATAATGTCCTGTCAAGCGAGTGTATGTTATGTATTCGCGATGCATTGCAAAGTAAACATTGGAATTAACAATTACCATCATAAATCCGTCCATTTTGTTGCCAGCAAAACACAATTATTCACGGTTCTCACACATTAATCAACACTGGTTTCGAAAAGCGGCAATCGCAATAGCAACCGTGCCCTATTCGATAAGCGCAGCACAGAAACAGGTGATGTATGGAACTATCGGCGAGCAACTGTTGAACTGGCAACATAAATTTATTTATCGTTTTGACAGCTTAACAGATTTTTGAAATATGAATAGTAACGTTTATTTGCTTTTCCTAAAGCGTTATGTGATATAACAAAAGTTCCAAAAAATTATAGAACATATATAGAACGTTCTAAATTGTGAAATTAAAACACGCACACACACACTGCGCGATTTTAAACGAAATTATCCTCTTTACCAATTTATATTTATTGTATTGTTGAAAACTTGATGTAATGGATACTCTGCCAGAAGAAGGCACAGATCAGGTAATTACCGAGGTTATCGAAGTTAAAGAGGACAACGAAGTGAAAGAGACTCGGAAGCCGTCTCGGCGCAAGCACGATCATGACAAGTCGGATGTTCACGTTGTTGTCGGCACAACAGCCGTGAGGGCAAAGTTGCCCAAAGTGGAGGGCAAGAAGCTGCGCAAGAAACTCATTGAGTTTGAACAGGAAAACCAAACACTGGCTAAGACCATTACTGACAAAAACCAAGAAATTTGTGCACTCAAGCAGTCGGTGGACTCTCTGAATGAAGTGCTCAACTCGGTGCCCATCGACGAGTTGCGCTGCAATTCCTCCATAGCCAGCTCCAAAATACTGGAGTTGAGCAAAAAGAATCGGCAGATGCGCGCTGAGTTGGAACAGTTCAAGAATCGCGTCAACAAGAAGGACGTGCAGATCGAGAAACTAGAAAAGGAGCTAAAGATGAACGAGGAGAAGCTGCTCCAGAACTGCGAGCTCCTCAAAAAGGGCAATGCCTCCGACGAGCTGCACGCCAAGGTCAACAGCATGCAGCAGAAGCTCTTCGAGACGCGCAACAAGAACACCGAGCTGCAGAATCAGCTGAAACTGGCGCAAAAGTGCCTGCAGCACGAGGTCGGCGAGACCGTCAACATCAATATGCTGGCAAACAATCTGAACCAGGCCACTTGGCGGGGTCGTGCCCAACAGATTCTAGCCCTGCAGCAGAAGCTGCAGGAGCTCAAAGCACGCCTCGACATGTACGAGAGCGGTGCCTCAGATCGCGGCGACTATATGCCCATTCCGCTGGGCTCCGAGCTGGAGCTGGGCAGCAATAAATTGACACCACGCGGCATCAAGCAACTGAACTCTCCAGGGAGAAGCAGCTGTTCGGTCAGCCTAGGTGCCGGGGATGGCGGCGGTGCCACCTTTGACCGTTTCACGCCGGGCGTGCGCAAGAGCGAGATCCTGCACCGGGCCAAGGTGGAGACGATGGAGAAGGAGATTGGGGCACTGCAGGCACAGCTGGACGAGCAGCGTAACCGCACCCTGGCTCTCAAGGTGCGCAACAAGACCCTCAACGACGAGATGCTCAAGTACAAAACGCGCACCACCGAACTGGAGGAGCAGTCCGACTGCAACGGCACCAATGCGATCTCTCTGAACGAAAAGCTGAACCGCCAGCGGACTCAATACGAGGGCCGTATGGAGGAGCTACGAAACGATATGCTTCGCATTGCCGAGGATCGCGACATTGCCAAGCGTCAGATGGAAGAGCTGAGCGGCATGAATCTGGAGCTGGAGACCGAGCTCAAGCAGAAGCAGTCCAGCATTCAGAACCATCAGGATATGATCAAGAAATTGGAGGCAGATTTGCGTGCAGTCACAGGTGGATTTTTGTTCTCCTGTCGCGAGTTTCGTAAGGTAGGTGGAAAACTAATCTTATATTTGGCTTTAAATACGCAATCCCTTGTGCAGGAGGAGTTTGTGGGCATACTGGATGCCTTGGAGGTGGAGAAGAATCAGATGATGCTATTGAACAAAACCCTGGACGAGCGCCTAGAAGCGGAGCGTGTCAAGAACGATGTTTCCACCGATCTAATATCCAAGCAAAAGACACGCATCGCGCGCATGGAGACCAAGATTCGCGATCTCGAGAAGGAGCTGGACTTGCAATCGGATCGCAAGAAACGCAGCCAACGCATAACCGAATACGCCAATTCACTGGGACGCACTCCACTGACTGGGTCCATTAGTTCGTTCAGCTTTGACAACCACTCGCAGTGCCCGTCAGTTACGTCGCTGAACTCCCTGACGGCATCCGAGCCAAAGATCGAGGACATGAAGAATCAGTAAGCAAAGATTGATTCTTATCGTTGCCTTTGTCTACACCCAATTGTCTTACAGATTGGAGTTGGCCAACGAGAAGATAACCATGCTGACTGAGAAGCTAGAGTATTTAGCCGCCGAGAAACGCGCCGATGCCAAGTTCTTTGAGGAAACCATGCTCAACTCCAAGAATATTATATTGGACACCATCCTTGGCTCGCGTGATGGTTCCGATAATCTCAAATTGGATCAACAATCCGATTTGACAGTCGATGACAGTGCCTAAATATACAACGAATGTTTTATGCCAGTTTTGTTACTTAGTTTTAATATATTTCTATATGCCGGAACAAACCAAACGATTTTTACTGTCTATACAATTCATTTAAGAGAAAAAAGTTAATTAAATTGTCATTGCTCGGTTTTTTTTTGTAGTTTTGCATTTTATTTGTAACACATTGAAAACGAAGCCTTTGGCGCTGCTTCACTCGTTTTTTGTTATTTTATCAGTTATTGTTTGTAATTATATAATTGTTTAATATTTAGGCATATTTCATAATACAATTGCAAGTGGCTTGTTTATGTTATTGTGTGAATATTCATATTTATTTTAGTTGATTATTGCAAACTTGCATGTGTGTGTGTGTAATACCATATATATATTGGCTATAAACTATACGTGTTACCATCAGCTTCTGCCTCCAGCTGCTGTTCCATAAACACCCATCACAAATATTTATTTATATTGTTTGTAGTGTATGTGTATATGTATATATATATATATCAAAGAACAAATTGTGTATCAATTTTTTAGGCTTGCTTGAAATTCGTTTCGATTTGTTAGTCATATATCAATTATGGGTATCTCTATATACTTTTTAATTTATATTGTTATTTGATAAGCCTAGTAAATGGTTTATCGAAAAAACACGTTTAGCAAATTAAAGGCACTTCAAGGATTTTGTGAAAGGAAACAAACTGTTAAATACACACTAGATTTATAGAAACGAAAACAATTATATGTTCACTTATGTACCTATCAATGTTCATATATAGACTAAACAAAAAGAAAAAAATATAAAAAATAAACACACTGCGCCAGGTGGGCAATTAAATTGTTAACTACAATTATGTGCCAACCTGTGCTTAGCTTAGGGTAACAAGAAAATTGTTTTCATTTATTTTAATTTTTAGTTAAATTGACAAAATTGTAGGGATACATCCAAACTTGGATCTAAACGCTGCAAAGCTTTTAAAAAGCACAAGTTTAGCATACGTTGGCTAACTACATATGTATATATATATGCATATATACTTATAGCTGCGGATCTGAACATATTACACTAACTAGCTGCATTATTTCACTGTAATTATATATCAAGTATTCTCTTTATGTCTTACAAATACTAGAGTCTAATTCAATTAGAAGCTATTGCTGCTGGTTCCGTTCGAATCGTATCGAATTCTGTGACAATTATTTATTTATTTTTGTTAAAAACTTTAGCTATGCATATATGTATGTGGAACCTAATTGGTTAGCTGGCATATTAACTGTGTATATAGATATAGTTCAATAAATATTTCTAAATTTACGGCCTGATCCTCGCGTTGTCTTGTAGATAAATGCAGATTTTGGCTGGGTTAGCTTGGTCGCTTAATTTGAAAATATCTGTTTTTCGAATACAGCTTGTAAAATTACAAAATTGCAGTTACTTTTGTTGTTATTGATTTTTGCTGTTGTTGTTGTTGTTGTGGCTTGTTTATTATTATTGTAAATTGTATATGGTATATGGATATATTTTTATAAATGGCTTATGGTTCTTGTTTCATGTTTCGATTTCACATTATTCTATGCTATAAATTTTACAATTTTTTTCTTCACTTTCTGGTTTGCCTGTTAGTTTCTCTTGTTTTTATACATATTGGCCTGCCGACTATATATACTTATATATATATATGTATATGTATGTATGTGTGGGTTAGGCGTGTAGGTTTTTTTATCGTCGCCTAAATACGTGGTTGAAATAGTAGTAAATGTCCTGTTCCGCCTGCTGCTGATTGGGTGTTTTCCGTGTCGCCTGCTGCTGCTGCTTGGGATCCACTTGCGGATGATAGTTGTTGTAATGGTGATAGCCATGCATATCGTACGGATTGTGGTGGCCGGGATGCATGCCAGGATGTATGCCGGCACCGCCGACGCCGCCGCCTCCACCACCCACACCCACCATTGGATTGCCAGCGCGCATCAGGTTTGTGTGCATATTCCGATCCGCCAGAAACACGTTGATGAAGAAGATGAGCACGAGGAGTATGTACAGCAGGCAGACCAGTATGACCACAAACTGCTGGCGGCAGCAGCAGTAGTAGCACATTCCCTATTATATAACCGCCTGCTCCACATAGTTGGCGGGCAGCATGCCGGTCTTGCCGGTCCGCTCCACACGCCCGGTCATCCAGCCGGAGTCAATCGATTCAACCTCAAAGATGACATCGCCCTCACGAAAACTCACCTCGTCCACATCCTGCGCCTCATAGTCATAAATGGCGCGATAGACGCGCTGCGAACAAATAGCAGAAAGGATTCCATAAGTAAATTCTCTTGGAATACTTTGGGGGAGCTATTACTTACCAGGCCCTGGCGCGACTGTTTCTCCTGCAGCGCAGCGGGTTGCTGGCGCCCCTGCTGCTCCTGCTGCTGCATCCGTTGCACCTGCTGATAGTATTGCTGCTGCTTCTGGGCCTGCGCCTGCTCGGAGCTGCTCAGCGAGCCGTAAATGCCATTGGCCGGATCTATTTCCGAGACGGAGCCAATGCGCTTCGGATAGACGCTGTTGCCTGCGGAAGAGTGAAGCGTACGTTAGGCTAAAGGAGCTGGGCTCGTTGGGAGTATGGCGACTCTACGGGGCGGGGGACAAGGACAAGATGACGTTGATGCACATCGAGCTGAGCTGAGCTGAGCGCTACCGAACTACCAGCCTAGCCTGTTAGAACCCTGCTGCACCCGGCTACTTACCCACTCCGGCGGAGCCGCGCTGCTCGGAGCTGTAGACGAGCGTTGTGCTCGACCTTCCGGTGCTGGGCATCGGCCGTGGTCCGTCCGTCAGCGGATCGTAGTCGGCTATTTTGCCAATGTTGTTGCTGCTCTGCACTGCACTAACCACGACGGGCAAGTGGCCATTGCTTGCCTGCAGCTTGGCGCCCAACGCGTTCTCCGATGGCGTCACCGGGCTGTAATTGGGCGCCACATACAACTGCTGCACATTGGTGTTGCTCTGGTGCTGCTGCTGCAGCTGTTGCTGCTGTAGCTGCTGCTGCTGTAGTTGCTGTTGTTGTTGCTGCTGTTGTTGCTGCTGCTGTAGTTGCTGCTGTTGCTGCTGCTGTTGCTGCAGTTGATGTTTGCTGCCATTGCTGCTGTGCAGGCTGGCCTGGGAGCGTGTCTGCTGTGGATAGCTGAGGCTGGCCGGATGCGGATGTGCCAGGCCGCCATTGTTGTTGTTGCTGCCGCTGCTGTTGTTGCTGTGAATGCTGCCGTTGCTTGCATTGTTGTTCAGTAAGCTGCTGTGCGAATGCTGCTGCTGCGGTGCCTGCTGCACCAGCAGCTGCTGCTGCTGCTGCTGTTGCTGCTGTTGTTGTTGCTGCAACTGCTGTTGCAGCTGTTGCTGCTGCAGCGACGTTGCCGAGCTCTGATTGTTGATATCAAACTGATCGGCAGCATTGCCACTGGGATGATGCGAATTGTGCAAAATGGCTGAGCGCATCTGATTGTAGCTATTAACCGCCTGCGGCTGTTGTTGCTGCTGCTGCAGCTGCTGTTGCGGCTGCTGCTGCAGCGGCTGCTGTTGCTGTTGCGGCTGTGTGGGCTGCTGCATTTGTTGTTGCGATGTTGCTGTGGGATACAGATGTGAGGCTTGTTTAATGGCATGTTGCTGCTGTTGTTGCTGCAGCAACTGTTGCTGGCGCAGCGCCTGTGGTTGTTGGTAGTGTGCGTAGGGATCGTGCAGCGGCTGTTGTTGCTGCTGCTGCCTGTGATTGCTATGTTGCAGCTGCGGCTGCTGCTGTTGCTGCTGTGGTAGCTGCTGGTGTTGGTGTTGATATGTGGGCGTTATTGCCGCCGTGTTGTATTGCTGGTGTTGTATGGGTGGCGGTGGCAGCGTTTGTTGCTGCTGTTGCACATAGTGTTGGTGTTGTTGTTGTTGGTGGTGGTGGTGCTGCTGTTGCTGGTACTGTTGTTGATGTTGCTGCTGCAGTGTTGCTGGCGGTATGGGCGAGGCTGTGGGTGCATATTGCGAGAATTGTTCAGCTGCCAATTGCTCAGAGAAATATTCCGATTCGTCTTCATGAACAATTATTTGTATTTTTACCCCAGTTAGTGTTAGATGTTGGTGTTGTGTTTTATGTTGTACAAGTGTTGTGTAACGTTAGGTTAACGGTAGTTCAGAAAGCACACACAAATTATGAGCATAGTTGTTGTTGGTTGTTGTTGATGAATGAGCAACAAATGATAAACAAATCCATAAGCAAAAACGATAAAAACAAAAATGTTGAAATTAATAATCAATATTAATGACAATGTGCGACAGATGTGTGACAGAGAGAGAGAGAGAGAGAGCGACATATGGCAATGCACAGTGGTGCACAGCTTATTTGTTTTAGTAATGATGTGAAGAATTTGCACAAAATGAGGTTGAGTTGAAGTGTTGGTAATTACATGCATATTATATATATATTAAATTATACAAATATTCAATTTATAAAAGCCAAAACAAATAAGTGTTGTGCCACTGTGCAAGCGTAATACGCTTTGATGAGCATAATAAATGATTATTTAATCAGTTTAGTCACATTTAATGCATGTGATTGACGACACACTATTCAAAGAAATTAATTTACTAAATAAATAGCAAATTAACTCAACCAAACTAAATAAACGTACTTTAGCCAAACAACAATTGCTGGCAGCAGGCAATTACGAGTCACAGATGGGTCGAATAGAGATACATAGATACGATGGATAGAGGGAGAGAGTTGGAAAATTGGCTACTCACTGCTGCTGTCGGAGACCTCGGCGGAGCCGCGCTGTTTCTCCATCGCGGCCTTCTTCTCCAGATCGCCGTGATATGCCACATTCGATATGTGCTTCGTGTTTAGCTTGATGCGCAGCGTTTCCGGGTCATCTGCCACCTGTCGAGGTCGAGTCGAGGAATCAATGTTAATTAGCATGTTGATGTGAATCACGCTAGCATACACACACACTCAAAAAATAACTGACCTGTGTAAATTTGCCTTTGGCCTTCTCAAAGTCTGCGTGGTATTTTACATTCGATTGGATTTTCGTATTTTCCGCGATGCGCTTCAGTTCGGGCGTATCCGCAATTGCAGTTGCCTTGGCCTTGGGTATGTGTCTGCAATGTGAAGAGGAAGAATTTACAAACTGAATGGAAATGTGAAAATGTGCGCTGGCATAAAGTTCAAGTTGCCCCCGGTCAATTTTCTGGCACAGCAATTTTCATATGCTGCCACATTGCGGAAACATCCACAAAAAATCTGTTGCTGCTGTTGTTGTTGTTGTTGTATTGTTGTTGTTGCGGGTGCGCTCCGCCCACCCTGATGCCTCTGGGGTCAGCATATCATTTGGCCAGCACTTGAACGCATGTTCGTCCGGCTCGTCTTTGGTTTCGTGTGAAAACCTTTGACCCCTCACCCCGCTGACTTCCCCCTCATGCGCAGCTTGTTGTTTTTATCAATTAAAACAGCATTTGTGGCATTTTGATACGGGTTCGCATTTCTCTTCTCGTTTGATTTGACTGCACCTCCCCCGCCCCCGCAGGCAGCTAACGGTTAATGCATGTTGCAGATAGTGAATTATGCGGTTTAAAGCGCAGCTAAATGCATTTTTCGACCACAGCCAAAGAAAAGTTTTGCGGCATCAACTTAATTTTTACAGCATTTATTTTTGCTTCGAGTTTTTGGCAGGTTTAAAAGGGGCACAAATTAACATAAGAGATTGAAGATAATTTCTGAGTGCAGTGTTGCAAAATCTCTTGATTATAGAGTTGTGAAAATCACATAGAAAGGCGATATTTATGACAACAGGCAGAGAGAGTGAGTAAAGTAGAGAAGGAATAAAATTAAATAACGCCTTTCTATGCGATTTTCACGATTTTAGGTCTTTGCATATTTATATTATTTTTGTAAAAAAAACAAACCGCAAGTACTTAAAGGAATGTGTGAAAGAGAGCGAATGTTAAATGAAGAAATAAAAAAATTATTTGAGAGAGGAAGTGAAAATATAAAAATATATCAGCCATTACCATAAAACAGTTATAAATATTACAAATACATATAGCATGCATACATACACAAATTTCAATGTTATCAACATTTATATTTATGTGCCAAACTGTTAAGGAAATCGTGTTGAAACAACAATACAAAGAAAATGCAATACCGACCGATGTGATTAATGCTCCTCGTGGACTAATACATCAATTTAATTATGGCGAAAAAAATGGTAAAAAGAGGAAACCAAAGCCAAACAAACAACGTTGTGCTCTACACAAGCGCAATGTATAATCATAAAGTACACACACACACACACACCCATACACACAGTGACTGTGATGCATAGCGTGTGTGTTTGTTTATTTTAACCTATCAGTTGGCTAATCGATCGATTGATTGCAACTCGCGATGCCAGTAACTGATAACCACAGCAACAGCAACTGCAGCAACAACAACAGCAACTTGCAAAAGGTTGATAAACTCATTGCTGGTCATTCTTTAGGTTCCAACCCCTCCCCCTCCCCCTCCCCAACCTCATTTGCCGACCCTTTCCCACTCTGCCCCGTTCATATTGTAATTGTAATTGCGTGGAACTAAATTGGCTTATAGAATATTTATGGACATATCGAACGCAGCTGTCGCCATGTGTTGGATATAGAATTTAAAGGGGGGTGACAGGGAGCTTCAAGAATGGATTCCCCCTTGCAATTATTTAGTTTAATAAATATCTGTGCGAATTCCATTGCAGCAACTGTTAATTTAGTTTAGACTAAAGGCATAGAACTGACCCACGATATGTTGGTGCGCACCCTCAATTCCAATTTGTGGTCAGGTGGGGTTGGGGGTAGAGGATAGGGGTAAGGGGTGGACCAGTGGCGCAAGGCCGTTTAATGACCAATGACCGGTCGCTCATGCATGTAGGTCTGCCTTTGTTGTTGTTGCTGGCTTTGCTTTAATGCTGCAACAAAGGCGAAGCATCGCACATGTTGTTGCTGGCACACATTGCAGCTGCACTTGTTGTTGTTGTTGCCGTTAGCTGGCAATGATGACATAACAATGCTTAAGCGCCGGCGGCGGCATTGGCCAGAGCAAACAGCGGATGTCTCGGCACGTTCCCAATAGATCAACAGCAGCAGCAACAGCAACAGCAACAACGACAGCAACACGCACGCCAACAACAGCAACCACAGCAGCTGCTGTGCGTGACAAGCAACTATTGTTGCTGTTGTTGCCGTTTGTGTTTACGCTGCTTTACTTTTTACTATCAAAGAATTTTAATTTATCTGTAAACAATATACACCCAGCAACAGCAACAACAACAACAACAGCAACTGCAACTGTTGCAACGAGCGCAAACATTTTTGTTGTCATTGTCTTTTAATATCCTGTAAACAATGTTTGTATATAAAACAATGATATGTAGTATACGCACTCTGTGACACTCGGATAATCAGTTAACCACAAATAAATATCCCTCAAACAAATCAAAACAATATCTATAAATATATCAAATTGAATTTACGCAACCAAACAATTAACACATCTTTTATTGATAAAAACATGTTTTAGGGCATCAAATTACATTGAAAACGACCTTTTACCAACATGTTTATGTTAATCTAGCACTGTTTACATTTTTATGTTATCAATGCGTGTGCATTATTCCTGTTAATGTGATATGCTTTTACAAAAATGCAATGTTATTAACATTATTATGGTGTGCATTTGAAATATCTTTTTTAAGCATAGCAAACTCGCTTTAGAATAATTGCAGAGCATCTGTTAGTCGTTCAATGTGTACATTAAAGCACTTGCATGTCATTTTGTATACTGTTCATAACTCGAACATAAATTGATGTTGATGTGGGGACCTGGATAGCAGCCGGGTCTGTGTGGCCTGAAACTAGAATACGACGAACTGACCAACAGCAACAGCAACAACAACAACAACACAGGCCACAAACGAACAAAAAAGAAACCAACAAAAAGGAAAGAAAAAGGGATATTCATTGATGTCAACATTTTGCATGTGATTTGTGGATTGCTGTGGAATTTCCCTGTGACAAGCCCTTTTGTTGGTTAACATTTTGCGCAATGGATCAATGGCTGATAGAGCCAAAGGGGGAGGCAGAGGATATGCACTGATAAGGCACTGACACAAAGGACATGCGGAAATTACGAGAAACTGCAACAGAAGTGCAGGGAAATTAACACGAATTGTGAATTACGCGTTGAATTGTGTGTTAATTAACTGATAATTAAAATTGCAAAAGCTGTAAAAGCAAAGTATAACACTAAAAAAACGATGTCCTAGTTAACAATGAGATAAAGAGAAATTTAAAATTGCCAGATCAAAATTGGTATATGCATAATTCAAGCATTTTTCATACAAAGCTCTTCAAGCGACTATAACATAGGATCGAAGAGGAGGGGAGGGGAGGGGGGCACATGCGATTATGCATAATTGCCAGGTCAGAGCGTAAAAATGAATTGAAATGCGATTAAACGCACAGATTGGCAGCATAATCAGCTGACGCATTATTAACGATGTTGTGTGCGGGGGAGGAGTTGAAGAGCAAGTCAATTATGAGGCTAAAAGATTCGAAAATACAAAACTCAATTTGAGGCAGGGGTCTTTTGGAGATTCATTATCAGTTTGGGTGGCATCGGGTTGCTTGGTTCGGTGCGTGTTGATGTTTAAATTCCATATGCAAAGCAGTTGAACGGAGAATTGGGGGAATAGGGTTACAACTTGGGGCACTGGGTGACACGCCCAGCTCATTTAAGCCATGAAACAGGGCGAGGTGTGTGTGGTGTTTATTGTGTGTGTGTTGTTTAGCATAAAAAAGAGGCAGAGCCAAGTGGCCAACAGCTATTTTTCTATTTTTTTTATATTTTGGTAATTGAAAAGGTTTTTTGTTTTCCATTGTAGGCGGCTTAAGTAATCAAACAACGACTAATGGGGCATACACATATGTATTTATATATATGTACTCATATATAGAGAGAGAGACCATATAGAAACCCACATAGATGATTTTTAAGCCGCGCTACCAAATGAAAGTGAACAAAAAAAAAGTATTTGTAAAAAATAAACAACAATAAACTGATGTGCAAAACGAAATGAGAAGAACTTTCGAATACAAAAAGCATAACGAACGGAATTGCTGAGGAATGTGGAACACACATTGAAGGAATTGGGGAAACTGGGGAATTTGGTTACTGAGGGCATGGCCATGGTTCACTGGCTTTTTATGTTAATAAATAAATGTACAGATGCGAATGTAATACGAAATATATATATATACTTATATATATAAAGATAGATACGAATATGTGAGTTGTTCATTCGTTGTGGGCTGGCAGTGCAGATGTTTTCAGTCTTCTTTTCGTTTTCCTTTTTCAGATGAAAAATGGACACAAAACTATACAAAATTGCAAGAGAATATCACATATATATGTGTATGTGTCTACATATAAATAAATAAAATAAATGTGAAAACTGCAAACGGGCCGACAAACATTGTAAACAACTCGTTTTCTAGTTCAATTCAAACTAAATGGAAAAACCTGGTAATGTAATGGATACACGAGTTGAATAAGCCTCAGCTTGAGTGTGTATGTGTGTGTGTGTGCTTTGTTGTCCCTGTGCCTGCCTCTACGGATTTACTTGAAGACACAATTGGGTTAGAACCATAAAAGAGAGAAAGTCGCGCTGGGCAGCAGAAAAAATGTTTGCCCTTTAAAGAAATTTCTACGCTTAGAAACTTGAACAATGTGCACTTTGAGAGGAACTACTTCCAATTCCAATTAGTTTTCGATCTAAGTTCAACTGCCCCTTATCCTTAAGAAAAGCAATTCACTGTACTTGCATCCCTTACACTGCTCATAAATTACTATCTTTCACCCTCGGCCATTTGACTGCACACAGAGAACAAATATCGTAAGATTTTAACATTTAAATTTAAGAATTATCAAAAATAGGTGCTTGTATAAGCAAGATATTATATTAGCAAAATTATTTCAATACATATTTTTAAATCAAAGTATTTTATAGAGAAAGAATACGACAAACATTTAATTTAATTTAAATATTAACTGTTTATTTGTTCGCCGTATTTTTTTTTCAGTGTTAGGGCGCAGTTCTATCCCTTGACTTGACTTTTCCAATTAAAATCACAATTCCGAGTGGCGCTCCACATGTGGCTGATATAATTGCATGTCTCCGGCGCTTTAAATCTCTTTAGTGTATACTTCATAATTTATTACAATCGTTATTCCATTGAGGGCAGCTCCGGCAAAACTTTTGCTGACCCCAAAGTGGCTGAGAAACTTGCCAAGTCACAAGCAGAAAAGTGGAAAAACACTTCTCAAGCAATTATAAAATCCAACAGGAGAATAGAAAACCAACCGCAGTTGTATTCCGGCGTACGTGACGTCACGTAAAGCGCTGTAAATCGGCCCAATGGGCAAAAGGTGCAAATGGCCAAGACGATGACTGCAGTGAAAGTGCTAAAACGGAAGGCATGCCCCGCCCCGCCCCGCCCAGAGATCGGGCCGAATACTAGTGCAGAATTTATGCTCACACATGACATCATCGGCTGTCGGGGATTTAGTTTGGGATTGGGATTGGCAACGACAACGGCAACGCAACGGCAACTGGGTTCTAGCCACTGCGTCAGAGTGGAGCTAACGGACGCATAACTCAATCCGCATGGAATTTTTATTCCCGCAGCGGTGGCATCCACAATAAATCTGCATTAGAGCCGTGGTCCGTTGGCTGTTGTTGTTGTTGTTGCTGCTGCTGTTGTTGTTGCTATTGTTACTGTTGCAGCGCGTATCCCGCTTGGCTCAAGGCCAACAAATGGCGCACGCACTGCAGTGGCAACTGTGGGCTAACTCTGGGAACTTTGCTAACCACCAGGCACCATCCAGCCACAATGGTCACAATATGACAACACAAGACGAATCGGTTGTCTTTGGGGTTCTGAATATTCAATACTCTTACAAACATTGCGATACGAAAGAAAGGAAAATACAATTTCCAAGCGATTTTTCTTGGCTCACAAGTGCGAAATTTGATTAGAAAATCGTTAATATTAAGCAAGTTTTTCATTTCGACTGACTATTATATTATATGTATATATTATATTGATGGAATTTTGCTCAAATATACGAAACATCGTAAGGCTCGTAAATGTCGAGTTTTGTCAAGATATCTACTATCTAGATATACTACATCTTCGACGGTATTTTATATGAAAGCTATATACTATAATCAGCCGACATTAATTCGATTTTGCTGATATGAACAATAACTTTTCAACTTTGGTCAGAATTTTTTTGAAAAACAAAAAAAGTGGTTCATATAATAATTTGTGTTTCGTTTATTTTTATATACATAGCTTTAAAACTTGGAGAATAGAATCAGACTCGACAGATGAGCAAAGCTATATGTCTATGTTGATCAATAATTTAAATGTACTTTTTTATGCGTTACAAAATTTGTTGCAAATTTGTAATACTGAAGTTGAAACAAGGGTACACAAACTTGCTTGCTCCAATGAGCTGTGCAACACACCCTAGAACAATAACATTGGGGCGTGGCAGTGGCAGTGGCACTGACTGCCCCCTCCCCACATGACACACAGGATGAGCGCACAAAGAAAACTGAAATCGCGATTCAAACGGGGTTAAAGTTGCTGCAATGCTGCAGGGCAATTGCAACTAACTGTCTGTGTGTTGTCTGTGTGCAAGTGTGTGTGTATGTGTGTGTGTGAGAATCTCACTAAAGTGTCGCCGCATTTCCGCACCTTTTTAACAGCTGCACTTCAGCAGTTCGTGCGGCAGCAGCACGTGACAAGTGGCCACCCCACTCCTCTTCTGCCCTCCACATCCCCTTAGCCCCATTAAGTCAGCTGCCCAGGTCGACAGGCAGCTGTTGCTCTGATTTCCATAGAACTGGACAAACAGCCGCTATTCGCCGCCAGCTGCTTATCTGTTCTTGGGCAGGGCGATAAGATAAACGACGCTAATGAAGATTGCACGTCAAGGTTAGTAAAACACCTACGTAACCCACGACCCTCCCCCTCCCCAACACCCACACACACACACATTCCCATTTGAATCTCTGTTAATCCACTACAAATTCAAGTGGTCGATTGTCATGGTTAGGGTATTAAGACGCCTGGTTGGTTAATACTTACGCCTCACAGTATGGCATTTTGTTGTAGCCCTTGTAAGTTTTCATATTGAGCGCCATTCCGCATTCTGTGCATTTGAAGCACGTTTTGTGCCATGTCTGTAACGGAAAAGAGAAAAACCAGGAATAAGAAGAAGAATCTAAGAAAATTGTTAGCAAATTGTTCGCCAGTTAAATGGGAAAAATAAGAAATTGTTGTAGTATACCCTAGATAAATAAAAATGTTTTAGATTAGGGTATATTATTTTTAAGTACAAGAAAATATAAACGATCCTTTATAAAATGTATATATTTACATGCTTAACGATCTCAGGGATTATACGTGAGAAAAAGAAGCCCAACTTAAATTTAGTTTAACTGAGACTAAAGCTATTTTACGAGAAAATACAAATAATAATCTTAAAACAAAAATCTTAATACAAAATCGCTTATTAAAAAAAGTAAATGAAAAGATGTACAAGAAATAAATAATAAAATTTAAATAATTTATTTCAAATAGCTAAAAGTTCATTACAGGAAATCTGCTAGTCAGACAATCTTTAACATCTCTCCTAGTTGTTAAAGTTTCATTGCTTGTTTCTTATTGTTTGTTGCCCTGTTAAATTGGCGCAATGCAACTAAAACTAAAACTAAAGCTAAAACCAAAAACCAAGATGAGCATAAAAAACTTGAAAAGATTTTTGGCTTTACGAGCATTCTACTGGTAGTTACTTATGTTCTGGCCAACTAATTGGTCTGCGGTAGCTGGTGGGTGCAGTGAAGGGCGTAGGCTAAGGGTGAAGGCTGCCCAAATTGGTAGATAAGTACTTATAAAGTTGTAGCTAAAGTTCTTTACGACTTGTTCGCATTTTAAATTCTCGGTGCTTAACTTTAAAATACCCTACCATAAATTTGTAAAACTGAGTTCTATAAACATAATTCTTACAACTGTTTGTTCTACCACTTTACCAACTTTGTATCATATCAGTTAGTTTTTATTGATAAGCTTTATATGTTGGCCAAAAGCAACTTCTCGTCTTCTTAGCCATCTAATTTGAGTGGACTGCAAGTTCTCAGCAGACTGGCGACTCATCCGCCAGGAGACGACAAAGAGAAGAGCAGCGAGGAGGGACAATTGTCATTGGTGGTTGCGAGCAAAGGCGGCAGACGGCAGAGCGTGTTATGCAAATTTGCGAGTTTTTCCTGCTCCTCAGGCGCGGCTCCATCCTCAGTTCTTCTTCTCAGCCATGCCGGAGACTTGGAAGTGGAGGTCAACAAACGATTAACTTGTCTGCGGATTAGCGAGTGGCACCACAACGCGAAATATGCGAGAACGCGTTAATTGGTTTCACACAGTGCAGCGGGGACACAAACCACAACAGCGTAGACGCGAACCAGACGCAAAGTGATGAACTGATTGCGATTTCATCACAACAGCGGGTCGGAACGGGGCGGTGAGCGGAGAGTGAAAAAGGGGAATTTGTTGGCAAAACCCGTTTAGTAGCCAAAACACACGCATTCAATGCCAGCCCACTGGGCTGTGGCAGCAGAAGGCAACCACATTCCAATGCCATTGGAATTGGTACGAAAAGCCGTAAGGCACGAGGGTCCAAGAAAACTTTTCATAAATCAACGGATTTAACTTGATGTTGTTGATGACTTGAAAGTTTTCAACTTCAACTCGAAAAGTTAAGACAGTTGAGAGCGCCGAGATGTGAAGCAGAGCGTTATTTATACCCTAGTTCAGAGTATTTAAAGTATATCATTGAGGCCTGATATATTATATGTTTTTAGATGAGTCTGGGCATATATCTTTCTTTTCATTCTGCCAATGAGCTTTTGCATAAAAAATCATTTTTGGTTTTTCTTAAGAAATCTTGACCAAATTATTGCTGTTTTTTTATAAGAGGTACTCTATCATATATGGAGGAACATCACACAACTGTAATAAGTACGCTAGGGTATTTTATTTTTGGTTGCCCAGGTTTCTTTATACATATGCTTTGTGGCGCATGCGTAACCAGTAGAAGATTTAGAGAGAGAGAGAGAGAGAGAGAGAGAAAGAGCGAATGAGAAATAGGCTGTATCAGCTACTCTCATAATTCGGGTGTTTCCACTTTGGCGACTAGCTGCACTTTGATGAGGTTTTGATGACCGCCACAGAAAATTCAATTTCACTTTCACAACAAAATGCAGTTGTTGTTGCTGTTCTTGTTGTTGTTGTCGCTATGTGTGTATGAGGTAATCGTTTGTCGAGCGGACTGCATTTAATTTTCTATGCTCGCTTTAACCCACTTTTCAATTGCCGCTCGCTTCTCGTCTTGGTTTTCAATTTGCGGCTCAATTTCCAAAAAACGAAAAAAACTTAAGTGTTTCACATTGTTCCGCTTTTTGTTGTTGGTAGTTTTTTGTCAACCACTTTGAGAGGTGTTGAATTTGCATTCGAATTTGCACGCTTTCAACATTTTGAACAGCGACAATAAAAAACAAAACAATTGGCATGAGCCATAGCCGACAGAGACCCATAAAGCAACCAACTGGATTGGAATTGGGTTTGGGTTCGAGTTGGGGATTCGGCATGGTTAGCTGCGAACACGAACGAACGCAGCTCTCTGCGCAGCGGATTGGATTACAAGAGTTAAGCGACCAGCTAAATGACAAATGAGGGCAACATCACACAGCAACATAAACAACAACACCAAAAACAATGGGGAAATAAACACGAACCAACAACTAAAATGGTAACAAAACCAAATCTATTTATAAGCTGAGCCGGAGGAGGAACGTGAAGTAGTGTCAAATGATTTTTGCTTTAAACACGAAAAGAAAACGCACAAAAAAGACCAAGATTTGGGCAACATAACTAAAGGTTCCTAAAGATCAATCATTAAAACTGAATAAACTGTTAACTTGCAATAAAATTAAACGAGAAATCTGATATCTTAAAAGGAAAGCTAAGATAACAGTTAGATATAAATTTTATAAGAAACCCACAGAGCGTTGAGTGATAAAAATTGATTAAGAAATTAGAATCGGCATTTCCAAAGCATTCGAATACTGCATTAAATCTAAAGTTATTAATTTCAAGAACATTGTTTTGAATATAGAATTATCAAAAATGCCAATGAGAAAGTTTGGTTTATAGAGATTCACCAAATGCTAAATATAGTTTATTAAAAGAAAAAAAATTACTAGGAAAAAAATAAATATACTTCACAGTACGAATAAATGACATTAAAATCATATCCACTTACTTAAAATCTAAGCCAAGATAAGGCACTTCACATTAATCTAAATTTAATACTGACAAGATATATCAAAACAATTCTCTTTAACCTAAACGAATTTTTTTGCTTTTCTTTGGAATTCACAAGGTGTTTATTCGCAGAGCCCTGGCCACAAATCACTTTCTAATAGCACAATTCACACGTATGAAATCGAAATGCAATTCCCGTAGAGCAACTCTGACTGGTTGGCATATGGTTATCATCTGCTGTTGACTTAGAGAATGCTCCAAAGATGCCAAAAGGAAACATATATCAAATGTTAAATGTTGGTTTTAGTGCAACCAATTTAAATTCAGACAGGCAAGCGCTAGTCAGATGCGATTTCAGGCTGTTTTTAAGAGTGCATCAAGAGAGCAACTGGAGGTGGAGGTGGGGAAGGTGGGAAGTGGAGCACACTTGTGCGACCCACGTGTTTTGTCTGTGTTGTAAACGAAACCCACTTGCGCTGGCAGCTGCTCAACATGATAATGATGAAGAGCTGTTGATGATAATCATGGTAGGCGGTGTGTGTGCACAAGATAATGCGGGAACTGCAGCAACAGAAACAGCAACAGCAGCAGCAACACCAGCAGCAGCTGATGAAGCGGAAGTGAAAGCGACGAACGCAGAATTCAACTACTTCCTCTGCTTCCTATTGGCACAGTGTATCACACACACTGAAACCAAAACTTCCAACTTTCAACTCAGATTCCAACAAAAATAAACCGTTTTTGGCAGCTTCCTCAACGTCGTCGTTAGCGTCGTGCGGGCTGCCCCCAAAGCGAGCGCCAAATTAAGTTCAAGTTTGCTGCGTCGCGTTTTGGTCAATTTAACACGGCTTCCTCTGTCCCCCTCCGCCCCTCCCGGCAAGCCACCTCAGCCCATGTCCCAACACAAGCAACTGTTTGCGCCCACCAAAAAGCGTTCAGGTTTAGGCATATATTTTGCACGCTCTGTTTCATTTACAACTGGTTGCAATTGTTGCTGCTGTTGTTGTTGTTGTCGTTTTTTGCTCTTAGTGTACAGTGGGCTGAAGAATTTTGTCATCAGCTATACTGTGCCTTGTGAAGAAAATATCTTTAACATGTTGAAAATACCTAATGTTATAGAGATGAGCTTAGATATAAGAAATGATTCCTCGTGTCTTAAATATACAATGAAAGAAAAGAATCTAGATTGCTTACTTTTAGTTTTCGTAAAACTACTTATCTAGGAAAAAAAATGATTTTCAACAACTAATAAAATTTAAATATAGAATCAATCTAGAGGCCAAACAATGATCAAAATGATTAGCATGATGAAAATCGATGAAGTTTTGACAAAGTTATGGACATTTGAAATTTAACTAGTATGGATTTGGAAACTTTACATGTCTAAATTTTTGCCAATTTTGATAGGGTAATGAATGTATTTCGCTGTCACCCACTGTAACGGGGTTATTTGTTGTCGTTATCTCTCAGATTTCGCATTTGCATTTTGGGTGTACGCCGCACTCGATTGGGGTCAAGGTGGTTGCAGCAGTCGCTGTTATTCCAATTGGAAATGCCATAAATGGATATAAGAATCATGTGAGACGTGCGTTGAGTCATTGTCATCAGATACTTGATCGCCCCAACAACATAAGTCCCATTCCAAGCTCTTCGATTACGAGTTGGATGCCGTTACGCGTCGCTCACACTCACAATTGTCGGACTGTCCTTATATGGGGTGGTAGCCGGATCGGTACGGCCTAGCCGTATATGAAACAAAATATACAAAAAAAAAACCTTGTTTATGTCTATCTGTCTATTGCCTGCTCGCTCTCGCACACGTACATGACATAATTGTCATTATCAGCAGCTGATGAACGTTAAGTAAGCCCGCAAATAGTTTTAATTGTTGCCCCATTGGCGTGACTGGACTGTTGATCAGTTGATCGCCAGCAGTGGGAACTGTCCCAACTTGGTAATGTTATAATTAAATGTCTAAACAATGTTTCCACTGATTGGCCACTCACCCCCCTTTTACACTTCCCCCATTCCGTGCATGTTTTCTTATGCAATTCTCACTTTACTTTGTTCACTTTTTCTTTCAATTGTATTTGTTTTCCCCCACTTTTTCACACGCCAACAGTTTTCCATGCCCGTTGATTTGTCAGCTTTATGCCTGGGCTCTAAATCTACTTGGAAGATCGTCATATCAGCAGCCATCGACAAGTTTCTAATTTGTTTGGGGCAGCTGCTGTTTTCATTTAATTGAGTCTTTTATTTTCCTGGTTATTTTCAACTTATGGCTAATTAAAATCACTTTGTTTATGTTTAGAGAGAGAGAGGGAGAGAGGGGAAGAAAGGGGATTGTCATATAAATTACTTGCCGTTGCTCAAGCGACTTTAAAGTGAATAACTAACTGCCCGACTTAATTTGGATTTGCTTTGTTCGAGAAACTGGAACTGCTCTCAGTTGAGTTTTGCAATTATTACACGTACTACTAATATGCACGTTCATTTCTATATCTGTGTGTGTGTGTGTGGAGTCTGTTGTTGTTTTGTATCTGCACAATCAAAATGTTGTCTACAGTTCCACAGCTGACAGGCCTCGAATGACGTAATCGGGCCGCAACAACTGTCTCGGAAATTAGATACTCAAAACTCTCGAAATATACAGCACACAGTAGCCGCGGTAACAAAAAAAAAAATAAAAACATAAACAACAAACTTTGAATACGCGAATATGCACATATATGAATGATGATAAAAAGTGACTGTGTTGAGATAATTTATCTGCAAAATGATATTTTTAAATGGCATTGCATTCCAATATATTTACGTGAGCCACATCGGAATTTTCTAGCTGTTAGAAGCCAAGTTGACTATTGCAATAACTAATATAAAAAAAAAAGTTTCTCAAATACATAACAAATAATCATTAAGAATATAATCAAAGTACCGAGTTTGATGCTTTTTGTTTCCATATTGCAATCAATATTAAAAAATAACACTACCATTATACGATATTTTCTGTTTAGGTATGCTTGTCTTTCTCTGTTTCCATCAACTCGTAAACACACCCAATCACAATTATTTGATTTGCTTTATTCCACGAATCCAATCTCCCCCATTGCTTCTTTCCGCCCTTTGCCTTTCAGATTTGTTGATCATATTTCATTAATTTTAACATTTCGTATACAATACCATTGGCGATACTTTGGCAAACACTTTAGCTGTGCAGACCCCACACACTTAGCCAGTATTTGCATTTGTATCTGACAGATACAGATACACAGATACAGAGCAGCAATAGCAACAACACTGCATCAATCTAACGCTTGTTTTGCTGCCTTGCAAGCGGCACGTAGCCGACTGATCTCAAACAACAGCAACAACAACAACAACAATCGATTAGAATCGTCTGCGTCTCTTGTGCTTATGAGTTCAATTTCGACGCATATTTGCACGTTCGCATCCAATAGATACGAGTAGTGTTGTGTGTGTTGAGCAGATACATGCCGCATAATTTGTTTATTAATTGTTTCCCCCCTTCGATTGCTATAGCGATTCCAGCAAAAAGCGGCCACCAACTGAGGCGCTGATGGAGCAGCTGCCTTTTGCTTCACGTTCTCCGGTTTACGTATCCCGTTTTGTATCTTTGTATTTTCTGTTTTTGCGTCAACAATAAAAAAGCATTACATCAACCGCAACGTTTGAGCCAGTGACTCACTCCGGAGCAATGCCAAGCGCTGCGCTGCGCTGGAGGCGACATTCGCATTGAGCTAAACCAACTGCTGACTGCAGAACGACCCTGGAACTGGGGAGCTTGGGAGTCAAACGATGAAGTTTCCTTTTATTTATTTGTTTTTCTTTTATCTAGTAGCTGTGCGTGGAGTGTTGCGAGTGTTTTATAAGCTTTTTTTTTTGTTGTTGCTTTGCATACTGCATACGCATCGGGAACGGGTCGGGTCTAATAGTAAATCATCATGGAGTAGAGTATCTCTGTTATGAGAAGTGTTTTTTTCTCATTTTTTATTCAGCTGAATAGCACTCATAACGGTATCGCCAGTTAAAAGATACATAACAGCATTTAAAGACGGGTTAGTCCCCCCTCCCCGCCTGAGGACTGCGGACTGATGTTTGCTAGCAGACCAACTTGTCAGCCTCAGCACCATCATCATCATCATTCAGCTTGTGTTGGAATTGGTGTCGATGCTGCTGCTGTTGTTGTTGTTGTTGTATGTAAATGGTCAAACGTTTCTCTCTATGCTCAAGATTGTAGTGCTAGACAATGAAAATATCTTCCTACTGTTCAGTCTCCCGCTGCTGTTCAATTCTTTTAAGCTCGTCCACCAACCACAAGCTGTCGTTGTTGGCCCACATTGAATGGCCATAGAATTTGTTGTCGGTACTGCCAAAACAAAGCCATCAACAATGTGCATTTTTGGTGTCTCGTTCCTGCTGCTTCAATGTTTGTTTTCTTTTTTTTTCTATTTTTATTTTTTATGTTTGCCGATTGCCGTTTGAAGTGCATTGTGCTAAAGTTTTGACAACTGAAATTGGGCGGTGCATTCTTGTAAAATTGTCAAAAATTGATTCACAAGTGTATTTAACAAATGCACTTCAAGAACAAAGTGAAAAATTGAATTATTTATTTGCACTCAAAGTTTATGCTAGGGGGGTTTAAAAGCAGCTTAAATGGCTTAGTATTGAGTCCAAAATAACTTAAGATTATGAATTCAATAGTTGAGCTGACCTAGCACAAGAAAATAAAATTTAATTCTTTTCTCGATAGTTTTTCATGTAGTCTAGGTAAAGTCAAATTAAATATTGCATCGATAAATATACGTTACCGATCGTTTTTGTCTAATATGTGTATCAAAAATAATCATTTTATCGATTAACACGCGTTTGCGATAGTTTTTCGTATAGTATCCAGTTAAATTAAATACTGCGTTAATTAACACACGTTACCGACAATTCTTGTTTAATTTCACATTCTCCTTTCTTTTTACCTAACTTTAACGACCTTTTTTTGTCAACGATCATTTCTTTTTGCAATGTTTCCAGTTTTCCAGTAAGGTTCACGTGTTTGTCTGGAACTAGTTGCCACTCTTTCTAGCCTGCGCTCTGCTCACATTCCTAAATTTGCAAATTGAAACGACGCATGCAAATGGGTATCTGTGTGCGTGTGTGTGTGTGTGTTTGCTGCTCTCATCAATTTGTCGCTACACACCTCTTCATGCACTCTCTTCTTTTTCTCTCTTCTGCTCACTCTAGTGAGCAGCTCCAGTCAATTAGCAAAGTCAATAGCATGCCGCTCTCCCCGCACCCCTCCCTTGATGTACGATGACATTTTTGCATTTTATTTGTTTAATTTATAACGGCTCAAACACAAGCGGAGGAGTTGCCTTCGTTTCTGAAAAGTTTTATTTGAATTCGCGTTATCCAAACTCTGTTCTCTGTTTCCGTTTCTATATGTAAATATGTATACATATGCCAAAGTCCGATTGCAAATATGCACGCAATCAGTTAGCCAACTTTTAACGCCCACAGCCCTCCCACCTGTGCAGTGTGTGTGTGTGTGTATCTTGTGGAAGCGTCTTATTGTGTTTTGTATATAATTAGCGTTGCCTGCAACGTAAATTGTATTAGCCTGCTTCAAACGCTAAAGGCCACAGGCTGCTAATGGATGACGTGCAACCCAGAGGAGGCGGAGGGGGAGGTGAAGGTGGGTGTTGCAGCATCTTAGAAGCTTGTAAATTAGCTCAAAGCTTCTAAGGGCACACATGACGCTCTATTAATATTTGAACAGAGTTGGAGGGGGCCGCGGGGAGCTCGGCAAATGGGGGCTTACTACACAAGGCAAAGAGACACAATGAGAAAACTTTTGGATTTAGAGCACAATGCGGCTGAAACTAATGTGGAGCAGCTGCTTGCGACTGTCTCTGGAATGTATGGAGGAAGGTGGAGGGGGTGTAGGAGGGGCAGGCGGCAGTTTGAATAATGCACGAGATTTGCAAAGCTATGAGACCGAAAAATAAAAAAACGAAAAAACCGAATTCGAGACGATTAATTTTTGCTGATGAAGTGACAAATGGCAGTGGGTTAGCAGAGCGGAGAGCGGAGAGGCGGCGGTATGAAAGGGATGGATAGAAAAGTGGAGCAAAGCAAACATTAAAAGCCATAGCGAAAGCAAAAGCAAAAGATCTAAAGCTGAATTACATGATTGACAATGGAAATGGAGAGGGAGATGAAGCTGACGATGGAGTGGGAGCAGGAGGCGAGAAAACCCTCAAGTGATGGACAGAGAGTCAAGTCAACCACTTGAACTGAAGAGCCAAAGAGCTGGAAATTGGTGGAGCTATGCAAGCGTACACATTGCATATGTATATAAATATCTGGCTATATATATCACACACTCGCACAGATGCAAGCAATACAAAACAAGAGATGCGGGGATCAATTGGACGTTGAGGAGGGACCAAGTCATGCAAATGCTTCAAAAAAAAAAGAAGAAAATAATAAAAATAAAAGAGCCGCAACCAGGGGTCGCCAGGGTTGCCACTTTACACGAGCCGCCGCTCGGCTCACCCACCCCGCGCCGAGTTAATAAAGATCAATTGAATTTAAACAAAGAAATGGAATGGATTGGGGAGAGGGGGGCGAGGTCAAGTAAATGCAACGACGACAATTGTTTTGCCCCGTCGCCAAAGATGGGCGTGGCATAACAAATTACAAGCAAATGCGCATTAACATAAATTCTACAACAAAAGCGATGTGAAAACAAGCGGGAGGGTGGGGGGTTCACAAAAACAATTAAAAGACGACAACAGACGACAGAAGAAATGACAGGAAACAAGCGACAGCGCAGCTAAGAAGGGGCCAGCTGGATAGAAGAAGAAGAAGAATCTGCGTAACTAAAATACAAAGCCAATGAATTGACGATGGGGAGACGACGCAAGCGCCATTTATGTAGTCCAGTGTAGAGCCAAGTGAACTGACCCACATATCAATGGCCGGAAACAGTAAGCACACCAAAGGGCGGGAGGGGAAGATGCGGACAGGTAGCCAAAATATACAAATAAAAGACACAAACTCTTCAGACAGACACTTCATCATTTCTGATCATTAGTCAAAATTGTTGTGCCTGAAAACGAACAATGGGAAATATTTAATTGAGGGAAAGCCCCCTTTGAAAAGCTCAATGCCCAAAGCGAATAGCTAAAAACTCCGTGCCCAAAGCTTGCCCAACAGCAATTTAAACTTCGACTTCGTCTTCGACTTCCACTTCAGCTTCCACTTTCAGAGTTGAACAACAAATTCTTTTTTTTATACATTTTCAATGCAAAAATTGGGCCACAAAAGCAAAGCAAATCGAAGCAAAGTAAAGAAAACGAAAACAAAATACATAGAAAACGTGGTGGCCATAATCTAATATGTATGTATATTTGGTAAGCCACAAACTTAGAATATACAAAAGTGATTTTCAAGTATTTTCAATAATATGAGTCAAGATTAGAATATTATGATATATTTGTAGATATTTACCAATTGCTGAGACAAAATATAAAACGACAGCAATCATAAAAATTGAGTTCAGTTCCGAAAGTTCAAATAAAGCATTCCACATAATTTTAGAAACTTAAAAAACCATCGTTCCGGCAAACGTTAATTATTCTTTTCGTTTTTCGTTTGGCAACCGGAGTCCAAATTTGTTTTTTGTCAAACGAGAAATTGGCAAGCGCCAAATGGGTTGCAAAAAGTTTTAAGAAATCGGCTAATTAGAAGAAAAGCAACAGAAATTGGAGCATAACTGATGAGCTAAATTCTTGGCTTTGGGCCTTGATTGCGCTGCAACGAAAGTGAGTTGCAAGTGGGAGCGAAATGGGAGAAGACAAAGGAGTAAAGGTAAAAGCTGCCACATTGCAATTGCATAATACCGCAAAAAGTTCTCACAGCAAAAAAGAAAACAAAGCCCAAAGTGAAATGACAAATATGTGTGTGTGTGTTTCTGTGTGTGTGTGTGTGTGTAGGCATGAGAAAGGAAATGAAGATAAGGAGATGCAAAGCAGCGATAAGTCAAAGTCGACGCTGTCGCTGCTGCTGCTTGACCACTTTTATTTTCATGCCTGAATTGTTTATGAAATTGCAGCGCCCTTCTTTGAGCTGTTGGAGGGGAGGAAGGGCGGGTTGTGAGGGCCACTGGCAGCACTCAGAAAATGGTTTGTCATGCAAAACTGAACTTCGCTTTCAGAGTTGAGAGCTCAGTCAAGAGTGGAAAAAGATGAATAAAAACTATTGTCATTGTCAATGTGGTTGTCGTTGTAGCTGTTTCTGAGTAACAGTGTTGCCAGCACTTTTTTCTTCCAATAAATCCGTATTTTTTAAAAGCCGTATTTTTTAAAAGAACATGTAGAAAACAGTTAAAAATGAATGAAAATCAAATTTGTTAGTTGATCTATATTACAAATAAATAAAGCTATAAGAACAGAAAACTATTGTTTCTATTTGGCTATTTTAGTAGATAAAACTAAGCTCTTTTTAACCTACTTCTACGTCTAAAACTAGCCTTTTTGCTACTTAAAAGTTGACAACACTGCCGCGTTGCATTCTTCTTTTGCTGCTGCTTCTTGTTGTTGCTGTTTGTCGAGAGGCGGATATGATTTTCGAGTGTCGCATGTGATGGCACACAGCGTCAACAAAGCTAGAAAACGATTTGCACAGACATTTCTCTCGTCGAAGTTTGTCGCTGTAGTCATTTGTCATGGTGCAAATGCAAAAATTAAAACATTCAGCGCCGAAAAGTGTGCCACGGCAGAAGGGGGGCGACTGAAGCGGGGCTCCTCGAACGATTCCAGCAGTAGCCGTGGCCACCACATCCACTTCCATGGCCGGTAAGTGCCAAACGAAGTCAACAGCAAATGGAGGACGCTTGAATTTGACGCTGCGCTTCGTTGCGCTGCCTGTCGCCTGCCCCGCTGCCGCTGCTGCCGATTGCTCCTCCTCTCTCGCGGCTAACTGTCGACTCGTGCCACGCTGCACGAATTGGCCAAAATGTTAAGCCCGCTTCCTGCCAGCCCCGCCCGCCCCGCCTTGCTCCCCTGGGCTGACAACAAAGAGGTCATTTACTTTCGTTGCGAGCATAAAATAATCGTCTGTCGTGGCAGCCGCCGCAGCCAAGCAAAACAGCAGCAGCATGAAACAATAAGAGCGCTAGACTGGCAAATACCCTGTAGTCTTAGGAGCATAACAAAATACCATACAAAACTTATTCGAGTAACTTTTTCATAATCAAATTTATAGAGCATAAGGATCGCATTCGAATGTGTGCATAATCCAATTAACAATTTAACTATTTATAATTAGTATTATTTTTAATAAAAAAAAAAGAGAAATAAAAGAAAAGTGAAATGGGTACAAGAGAAACTACACATTAAATTTTTAAGATGTTTCTAAAGCTGTATATTTATTAGTACTGTTAATCGAGAGTGTAAATGCTATATAAAATTAGACTAATATAAATATATATACCCACGTTCGACACATTTTTAATTTGTACAGGGTATACAGCAGGCAGGCAAAACTAAAGCTCACACATTCGTGTATTTGCCAAATATAAAGTCAGATAAATGAAATTGGCAACAGCAGCAGCAGCAGCGACGGCGACGCCGACAACGGCGACAAGTTGAGTGAAGTTTGGTATCAAAAATCGATTAACAAAGCGCCGGCAGCAACGCGAACAGCGCTGCACAACTTTAACGGCATTTAAAAAGCATTTCTTCATTTACAAGACAAACTTTTCAGTGTGTGTGTGTTTGCAGAGATAATTGGTATAAAATGCCCGTTTATTGCCTGTCACGAGTATCGATTTCTATATCAGGATATGTCACGTGCAGAGCAGAGAACCCCAGAACCGCAAAGGAAATGGCACAAACGTTTTCACTGGAAAATTAGGCTACGTGGTTGATGCTGTCACCTCTAAATTAAACTTTGGAAATATTCAACAAAACCCCAGTGAAAAACACGTACAATATGAATGAGTTTACTTCGTGAGATATACAGAAATATACCAATAAAATTCTTAAGGGATCAGCTAAGAATTGCTATTTAAAATTTGTAATAATTACAAATTTAAGTAGAATTAAGTAGAATTTAATTAAGAATAAACAAAATTTAGAAACGCAATCATTTTTATAAGCAATTGAATTCAATTTGTTGCGAAATTCGCATTTAAATGATGCGTCATAAAAGCTGACATGTAATTTTTTATTTTTGCTGTAAAGCGTTCCCCATTGTTTAATAGATAATGAGCCCCGTTTTTTGCTCTGTGTAGCCTGTCTATGAGTCAATTTGTTTGTTATCTAAGAATTGTTGGGAAACACAATTATTAAAAGTAATCAGCAGGCAGTCAGGCAGTAGTCATTGTTATGTACAATGTCCTAAGGCAGTCAAGCCGTACACGAGATGAAAACTAAGGCAACGGGCCTAAATTAAAGTTAAACTTATTTGTCTGGCACACAAAGTGCACATGTTTGTCTGCTTCTTAGCTGTCAGTTTGCCCAAGTTTCAAATCTTTCGGTTTATTTTATTTACACATTTCAACATTTCCATTAGGCCTCATGCATATTTTATAACTGACTTCATTCCGTAGACTTTAAATAGTTTTCATTACTCCACAGCTAAAATTAGACATACAGAGAGAGTGAGAGGGAGAGATAGCGGGAGAGCGCGTGTGTAGAGTTTCTTGGCTATAATTAGACAAACGCTTAAGCGTAACGTTGCGGACGTGGGGAGAGGTAGAAGTGATGTGGAACACAGCATCTGCTGATAGTTGTAGCTGATTACAGCAAGGTTTTCAAATGGAATGTGACGAGTGATGAAATGACAATTGTCACTCTATTTGTATTGTCTCCAGGCGACGTGTTATCAGCCGTGTTCAGCATGTTTTTGTTTTTATTTCCTACACAATTTACACAGCATTGAGGGAAAACGCGCCTAAAATCGCGAATAAACTATTTAAACTGAAACAGTTATTGAGCAAAAGTTCAGCTCTAGCTGCTTTATGCACAAGCGATTGAAGGGCAAAAATAGATACAAGCCAACAACAAAAGACACTCAGCTCAGCTCAGACGGGCGGACGGTCAATAAAAATAAACTGGAATTAAGCATAAACCAATAAGCACAAGAAGAAAGCAACGCAATGACCGCAAAGCCAGTATGCGTGCGTGTGAGAGAGAATGCGAAACTGGAATCGAAATATGCGCTCAAGGTCAGTCAACGGATTGTTTCTTTTTCTGTTGTTGTTGTTTAAGAACCAACAAAGAGTAAGCAGAGATCAAAAGCTGCGCTGCAAGTTTGCAACGGTTCGTTGCCGCCGTTCATACGCAAAATTTACGCAAATTGGCGCAGACAATGCGAATGAAGAACGAGAGGAAAGGCAGGCGGTAGAGAAATGTAGCGGAAACAGCGGCGACGCAAATTAAAAGCAATTTTCAATTTCCTGAGTTGGCGAAAATTGAAAAATTTGTAGCAAGCACAAGCAGCAGCAACTGCCACCCGCGCAATCACACACACACGCACATATGTATACACATTTAAACGAATGAAATTTGTGTGCCGTTATTTAGCTGAACGTTCAAAACAAAATTCCAAGAAGCACACACAAATGCTGCGCAGTCGCAGTCACCGTCGCCGTCGCAGCAAACTAGCCGAACGACTTTTTATTTTTGCACACGTTTGTTGTTAGTAATTACGATTAAAACGCTGCGCCCACAACAGCAGCAACAACAACAGACCACGAATTGCGTAGGATAATAAACAGAAACCACAAACAAGGGACACGGGCACACGAGAGCAAACGGTACGCATGATCAATGAGAGAAGCGGGCATGTGACCAGATAGCCGTCTCGCTCTAACGCGCGTATACAACAAGTGCGAAGCAGCGGCATAAAACAAAGGAACAAAATTGAAGAAAAAAAATTCCAATACATACAATACATATTTATGCATACAACAAATTGCGATTATTCTGTTTAGTTTCCCAAGGAAATGTACTCACCTTGTCCAGACATTTGAGCTCCTCGATGGGGTAAACCACCTTTTGGCAACGCGCACAGGTTTTATTCATCTTGCTGCTGCTTTACACCGTTTCAGTACAAACTCTATGGGGATGGGGGACACACACAGATTTTGGAATTTTGCAACACTTTCAACAGTCTAAATTAGATTCGCATAGCGATCGGCAGACACAACAGCTAAAAAAACTAATAGCCAAGAATTGGAAACGATTTGAACTATTGTTGGGTATATGTGTGTGGCCGGGCTTAGCATTTAATATTGCAAAGCTACTGAGATCTCCACAAAAATGTATTACAACTGGATGCTGGATGGCAACTAACTGGTTTGCTTTGTCGCTTATTTTCGTATTTATAAATGTATGTATATATGTATGTATATACACACAGTTAACACTTTTTTCACTAATTGCAAGCGGGCAAACTTTTAAATATTCAACTGTGAACGTCTCCGACGGCAACAAAGCGACGCGCGCACGAATTCTGATCGAGAAAAACACAATTCTGACGTCGACAGGTGGCTGCACAGCTGCGCTTTTAAATTACCGCGTAACGGAATTTTTTAATGCTATTCAACAATGAATGAATATCAGTGAATTTTATTATTTTTTAATTAGTTGACTGTTCAATTGAAATTTATCACGCTGCGCACCCGCATCAACACGTCCGTACTTCACCGAAACAACAACAATTATGACGCATAACACTCTGTAAACGCGCTTGGGGCTTGGGGTCTGCTTTACTCGTATGGTCATGTTACAACGAAGCGGGAGAGAGAATTGAGCAAACTGTTGTCTAACATTATGTTCACAACATTTTGCTGTTAACTCGTCAAGTTGCAGTGTTGTAAAGCAACGCATATACTCGATAACACATATGCCGGCAAGCACAGGGTGTCGGCTTAAAAAGCACCCCACTTTTTAGTATCCTTGGGCTGACTATCGAGATTTTTTTATGGTGTCCATCTCGTACTCCGTGGGCGGATATATAAATATTCATAAAAATCACTTAAATAGTACAATTTAATAGATAAATCAATGTCAAAAGGCTTCCCAAGTGCAGTGTACAAACGACTGTGGATTTTTAATTAAAAACACACTAACTTAAAGCAATAAAGAATAGAAAGTACTTGTAATTAAACACAAAAATATCCGCAACTTATTGATTAATCAACTGCAGCATATTTCAAGGCGTCGTCTGTGTTCTTTAAGACGCCAAAAAGTAGGCAAATCACAAAGCAGACAACACACGAGCACACACACACGCACACAGATGCGTCGATTGAAAAATCGATATTCTTGGCGTGAGTATTTGTGTTTGTATTCGTAATGCCGGCGCGTAGTATCGAACACAACAACAACAACTACAAGGAGTAGGACACGAAGGAGTAACGAAGAGGAGAGACGAAACAAAGACAAGTGTAAACAAGTATTCACCATTTAAATGTCAAAAGTCAGCGACTATGTGGACTGAACGAACCTCCCTTAGTGCTACATAATCACGCTGTGACCGGTCCGACCCACCCCCGCTCCCCGTTTTAAGCTGCCCCTTACGAAGGCAGCAAGGCGCAGCCATTAGACGTTACACGAATGCCAACCCGTTCATTTTAGCAACAATGCAAACGCTGCGCAAGAAAACGAGTCCCTGTAAATGTAAGTTCACTTTCAATTAAAAATATACATATTATATTTAACATTTATCGATAGTACGTTGAGCGACTACCTGCACCAGGTGGCGTATGAAATGCGTGTCTGATCGTAGCTAGGCCGCTTAACAGACAGCTGCTGCGCCGGCGTCGCTGCTGCCAGCGCTGCTGTCGTTGTCGGCAGGTGGTGCAGCTGCGTTAAGATTTTAGCAAACAAGAGCAGTGTTCTCTCTCTCTCGCTCTCTTGTTCGTACACAATTAAGTTGTTGTTGTTTTCTTTATTTTGCATTATAGTGAAATTCCAGTGCCCATGCATGTGTGAGTGTGTGTGTGTGTGTGTGTTTTGTTTGCCCCACTCCCACAGCAGAGGGCGCAGCATCGCATTAAGCGAGAGTGAGCGAGTGAGAGAGTAAGGTAGAGCGGGAGAGAGAGCGCAGCGCTGCTGTTGTTGTCATTTGTCGCTGTCGTCATTCATTCATTCCCTGAGCGCGAATCGTAGCGGCTGCGGGTGCGCTGCCTCGCATTTTCGACATTTTCCGCAAGCGGTTATTTTTTTCCATTTTTATTATATATTTTTTTTTTTGTAATTAAAGTCGAAAAACACACAAAATACGCCGCGCAAATCGTTTCTATTTGTTATTATTGTTTGCTTGTGCGCATTGTTTGGCCTTTGTCTGTCTGTCTGTGCCATGGAAATGCCTTGAATGATGCGAGCACACACACACACACAGAGATATACAAACACACACACAGATACAGCAATGTTCTGAGCTAAATCTTGGACAACAAAATGGTCAAGTCGCTGGTTTCCAAGCTGCAGGCATCCTCGAATCTGTCGCTGGCCCAGACTTTCGGCCTTGGCGGCACGGAGGAAACAAATTACGCAAAACGTTCGTTTTCCAGATACACACACACACACACACACACTAACACACACACACTAATCTTTGGTATATCAAATATTTATTTTTCATAAATTTGGCTCCTTCCATCCGCAGACCGCAATGATCCCGGACGCTTCTTTGGCGATGGCGTCCAGTTCAAGGCCAAGCTGATTGGCATCCTGGAGGTGGGCGAGGCGCGCGGCGATCGCATGTGCCAGGAGGCGCTGCAGGATCTGAAGATGGCGATACGCGCCGCCGGCGAGCACAAGCAGCGCATCATCATCCACGTGACCATCGATGGTCTCCGGCTGCGCGACGAGAAAACGAGCGATTCGCTCTACCATCATCCGGTGCACAAGATCTCGTTCATAGCGCAGGACATGACCGATTCGCGCGCCTTTGGCTACATCTTTGGCTCGCCGGACAGCGGGCATCGCTTCTTTGGCATCAAGACGGACAAGGCCGCCAGCCAGGTGGTGCTGGCCATGCGCGATCTCTTCCAGGTCGTCTTCGAGCTGAAGAAGAAGGAGATCGAAATGGCGCGCCAGCAGATCCAAGGCAAGGCGCTGCACGATCACGCCAGCCAGCTGATCAACATGTGCTCCATAAAGAGCAGCCACGGTGAACTGGCCTCCGGCAGCAGCGGCTCCACTTCCGCAGCGCATGCGAGCAGCCTCGGCATGCTGGGCGCCGGCTCCTCGAATGGCGTCAGCCTCACGCGACTCGGCGTCAATCTGGACGTGAACAAGGCAACGGGCGGTGCGGCCAAGGAGGTAATCTAATCTTTTCATGTTGCCAATTGATCAGTTTTCTCTAATTGAATTTGCTGGCCGCAGATCTCGCCGGAGTCCGTCGCCGATCTGGTTGATCTCGAACAGGAGCTGACCTCGCTGCAGCGCGGCATCAGCCAAATGGAGCGCATTACGCCCAACGAGCCAGCCGCGACGCAGCCCGGTCTCAGCCTGGCCAAGTCGGCCAGCGAGGACGATCCCTTTGGCGACTCCTTCATCTATGTGCCGTCGTACAACATCTTGCCACCGCCGCCGGAGTCCGGACGCACGCGCCACAAGCAGCCCAGCAAGACGCCCGAGAGCGCCGCTGGCGGCTCCGCCTTGGATGCCATGTCCACGCTGTTGTCGCCGGCGCCGGGCGCCAGCGGCTCGCCGGCGACACTGCAGCCGGACGACGATGACAGCTGGCTGCACGAGCTGCAGCAGCAGAACGACGTCTTCGACACCACCAGGGTGACGGCCACGCCCACGCCCATGTCGGCGGCCGCTGTGCTCGGCAGCCTGCCGATGGCGCCGCTGGCGGCACGCGAATCCTCGGCCACGCCCACACAGCAAATCAGCGAAATTGCCGCAGCGCCAGCAACAACAACAACAGCAGCAGCAGCAGCAGCAACAGCAGCAGCAGCAAACACAGCAACAGCCGCCCTCGAGGTGGGGTTAAGTGCTTTGACCGCGGACGCAGAGGGAGCCACAGCGACGACGACGACGACGACGACGACGGGTGGAGCAGGCGCAGCGGTCATGTCGGGTGAGTTGCTGACTAAGTGAAGTTCGTTAACAACTGATTGCCACAAGCAACACCCAACAATGAGAGAGCTGCCATTCACGATGGCTGCGGGGGGCGGGCATCCAAAGGGGGGATGGGGGGGGGGCGACAATTGCTCGGTTGAGAAGCAACAGACGCGCTTAACGAGCCGCACTCAATTGGACGCATTCTTATAGGGAAACCACTAGAATAAATAGCAAAAGTATATCGAATCAAGAGATCGCAGGGAACTGGGGTTGGGGTTGGGGTTGGTTCTAGTATAGCTAACATCTTCGATGTCACCATGCACTAAAGCAAATCTTTCAGCTCTGTTATGTTATTAGAAATACATGCTGTTTATTCGTTAACATTGTCTGTTAATGTCTATTATTATGTTATTCAATTTAAGCTAAGATAGAAATTAGAAACCCAAATAATAATTATTTAACGCTTCATTAGATTAATAATGTAGTGTAAATAGTCATTAATATTTCATTCTTTTAATAATAATTTATTTTAATAATCCCCTGCAAAACATAGCATATAATGTATGTTATGTTCAGTCTACGTGACAGATCGGGAAAGTAGAAAAGAGACTATACTATTAATTGTAGTTAATATAATATGCAAATCTCGCCTTTCTTGACAATTAATGAATATTGAATATGATTTTAGGAACTAGTAACATAGTTGTAGTTGCTTAACATTATTTTTGAGTCATAAAAAAAACTGGTATGTGAACTTTTTATCTAATATATATACATATATATTATATATATATATTTAGAGAATCATATTCAACTTAATAGCTGCTTAAAATTAAGCCTGTTAAACTTAACAGCAGCTGGCTACTAAAATTAACATTTTTGCACTTAACGGAACTTTAAAGAGTGCAATTTATGTTAACTTAAACTTTATTATATTATGTTACGTAAGGATGTTCTGTTAGTTAACATTCTTGTAGATAAAAGGATTCCACTTAAAGCGCTGCCATCGTGATTGCAGCTCTCTGAAAAGTCTTATTTTAATATTTGATACTATCTTATTTAAACATTATTTAACATTTAATACACTAACCCCTTAAGCACCGCTCCTTTAGTTGTTTTGTTGTTGTTTTTAGCGCTTCTGTTTGCAGTTGTTGAGCCTTTGTTTTAATTGAGTCGTTTTCTTGAGTTTCTTTTTACTTGGAGTCTGCCTCTTTCTCTTATTCTCTATCTCTCTGAAATTGTTGTTTGTGGCTCGCCAGATGCGTTTACAGATCTGGATCCGTTGGGCATTGGGCGCACCCGGCCGTATGTTGATAAGAAATATTTCTTCCAAGAGCTCAAGAATCCGCCAAAGAAGCTGCTCAAGGAGCTGGGCTCCAGTCAGGGCGAGAATTTCGATGATTTTCTGGGTGGCAGGGAAAGTTCTCTCTTTGAGGAGAATGGAACAACAACAGCAGCAGCAGCAACAACACTAACACTAACAACAACAACAACAACGGCAGCAACAGCAACAACAACAACAACTACTAACACAGCTGTAGCCTCAGGTACTGACCACGCCCACCAATCAGCCCAGTTAACTAACACGGCTAACATTTGCACTTGCACTAATCGCGCAGGAAACGCCGCCAGTTGCAGCAGCAGCAGCAGCAGCACCACAACCACAACTAACCCACTAATAACCACCGCCAGCCTCGGGCAGCACCACCTGCTACTAACAAACAGCTCCCAGCTTAGTCCCCATCACAGCAACCAGTCCCTGTCCCAAATCCACACCCAAACCCAAACCCAAAGCCAATCTCAATCTCAATCTCTTTACCAAGTCGAAGACTTTTCGGCTGCCAAACTGAAATTAATGCTACGTCAGAGCGCAGCTTTGTCCAAGCCAACTAATCCAGCCGTCAACTATTATACCACAGAGCCCACCACCACCAATCCCCTGGAGGAGGATGCCAATCCGGTGCTGCTGCCACGCGACACGGATCCGTTTTCGCCCACGCGCAAGAAGAGCGATCCGGATCCCTTCCAGGAGGGTGATCTCTTCGCCAAGCTGGACGCCTTCGAGTTCGATGCGCCACAGGTGGCCACAGCTGCGAACGTCTTCAATGGTCCGCTCCAGGTGCAGCTGCCCCCGGAGCAACAGCAGCAGCAGCAACAGCAATCCGATGGCTGGCAGGCGGACATCTCCCGCCTGGAGCCCGCTCCGGTGCCGCTCAACAGCAGCGTCCGCCATCGGCCCACGCCCGTGGCCAGCGTGGTGAATGTGGGCGGACCCCTGGACGTCATCTCGAGCATTAGCAACAAGAAGATGCCGCATCTGTTTGGCCAGGCGCGCTTCTCCAAGCGCGGCGACTCCTCCTCCGGCGTCGGCTCCAGCGTCAACATGCGCCGCCTCCAGGAGAGCGACTCCCTCAGCGAGAACGAGACGGCGCCGGAGCCGCCGCCGCGTCCCGACTCCACGCCGTACGCGGAGCCGCCGCCGCTGCCGCCAAAGAAACAGTTCAGCGACCTGGTCATCCGGCCCACACCCGCAGCGCCCCCTGTCGGCCGCTACGAGTACTTGAACCACGCCAGCAACCAGCTGCGCCGCAGCGCGGATGCGCCTCCAATTCCGCTGCCCTCGCGCCGCGTCGGCCGCTCCGACGGCTGCTTTCCGGGGCCGGGGCGACCCCGCAAACCGGGCCACACCGAGGACGATTACCTGGCGCCGCTGGGCGGCACGGCGACGCCACCGCCGCTGCTGCCGCCGCCGACGCAGAGTGGCAGCAGTCGGTCGCGTCCGCAGCGGCAGGCATCGTTGGGCCGGCCACAGGACATCTACGAGAACAAGGCGGAGATTCTGCAGGCGCAGGCGGCCCAGGCACAGTCTCAATCCCAATCGCAATCCCAGAAGGAATCCACTGCGCTGGCGCCGGACATCACGCTGACGCAGCTGCTCACGCTGGGCATGGACGAGCTGGCGCTGAAGCTGAACGTGCCCGCCAGCAAGCTGAGCACCATGACCCTCGTCCAGCTGACCGCCTACCTATCCGACTATCTCCAAACGAGCGGCGATCAAACGCAGACCCAATCCCAATCCCGATCCCGATCCGGAGCGGGTACCCTGCAATCGCCGGACGCCGGCGGCTCCTCCTCGGCGGTGTTCAAGGTGAACTTTGATCAGCAGACCGCGTTTGTGGCCAAATTCGATGACACCTTCGGCGAGGATGTGGGCCAGGATGCGTTTGTGGCCAACTTTGCCAACTTCAATGAGGCGCCCGCTTTGGCAGCGCCCGCCGTGCCGCCCGCGGACCGCTATGCGGTGTTCCGCGAGATCATCGACCAGGAGCTGCAGCAGCAGCAGCAGGAGACGGATCTCATGGGCGACCTGACGCCGCCGCCCGTCGACGAAGCGCAGCAGGAGCAGCAGCCGTCGCTGGCGCAGCTGGACTTGGATGTGCCCAGCGAGCTGGAGCTGGAGCAGGCACCGCCCAAGATAGACACCAAGATCACCGAGGTGGTGGCCCAGGCCAAGGATCGCTACGCGGCGCTGCGCGACATTATTCTCGTCGAGAATCTGTTCGATAAGCCGCCGGCGCCGACGCCGCCAGCTGTGGCCGAGAAGGATCTGCTGCAGGATCTGTTCAGCGACGAGTTCAACGAGGATCAGGACATACGCCAGATCATGGACAGCAGCCACGACAGACGCGGCCTCGTCGACAGCCGCGGCCTGCCCGCTGAGCCCTCCTCCTCGGCGCTGACCGTGGCCGACGATGACGACGACGATGACGAGGATGCCGGCGGCGAGAGCAGCATGGACAGCAACGAGAAGGATGCGGAGCCGGTCAGCGCACAGGATCAGTACGAGAAGCTATCGACCAGCGCGGAGAAGCCGGAGTTCAAGTCCGAGGAGCAGCTGCCGCCCAACAAGCAGGACAACAAGTTCCTCACGGTGGTCAGCGGACCCAGCTGCGTGCAGCGGGACGACATCGAGATCGATGAGCTGATGCAGCGCGCCATCTCCAACCTGTCGCTGGACTCGCGCGATCGCATCTCACCGGCCACATCCTCGGCGGCGCCGTCGCGCGGCCCTCCGCACAGCCTGCAGACGCCGTCGCAGTTCAACGATGTGAGCACCTCGCCGATTCCGCTCCAGAAATCGCCGGCGCCGCCACCACTGGGACTTGGACAGGCGGCGGGCGCATCGCCCGTGCCCTCGCAGCTGTCCGCCGTATCGCAGCTGATCGACACGGCCACCAAGCAGATGCAGAGCGAACGGGAAAGGGAACGCGAACGGGAGAAGCCCTCCTGGGCCACCTTTGACTCGCCCAAGGTGGCGCCAGCCGCTGGCAAGGGCAAGGCACGACTCACGCTGCCGCCGCCGCCGGCATCGATTACATCGCAACCGGACACCGCCGAGTCGCCGTGCAGCTCGGATCCGCGCGACGACGCCGGCGGCTGGTCGAAGCAGCAGCAGCAGCGCCGCTGGGCCAAGAAGGAGCGCCAGCAGACGTCCTCCTCCTCGCGGGATCTCAGCCCCTGGGACGATGATACGCCCGACTATCTCAAGCAGCAGCGGCGCGGGCTGCCCCCGCCCCCGCCCCCGCAGCTGGCACCCCATCCGCACGCCCATGGCTACTACATGCGCCACGCCCGGCGCCTCAACTCCTGCGACGAGGATTACGAGTAAGTCCAACCAACAGTTGTTACCTCCTTGAGTTTAGTTCGCGACACTCATATTTCCACTTTGGTTGCAGCTACGATGCCGAGTTCTGCGCCCGACGCGATCGCGACCAGCCGCAGCGCAAGTTCAAACATGGACTCTCCCGGAGCAGGGACAACTTTGATCTGGGTAGGTCTCACTTGATCACAATTGTAGAAATAGAAGATGTCGAATACTTATTCCTGGTTCCTGCCCTGCACCAAGCAACAGAAGACTCCGTTTCCTTGGAAGCTCTTTCCTCAGCCATCTAACTGACCTTGTCGACATTAATCCCATTAATCCCAAAATTGTTCAGTTATCGCACTGAACCCCTTTCTGATTTCTTCCTTCCTCTCTTCCTTCTTGGTCAAATGTGTCCTTTTTCCCATTTTTCCTTTTCAAAATTATATTCTATATAATCTCCTAATCGCTAATATGGGAAACACATTTACATTTACAGATTCGCCCAGCTGGTATCACCACTCGACCCATCACACCTGGTCGCCGCAGGAGATGGAGCAGGCTGTGCGCACGCGCTCCTTTGAGCGCAGCGCCTACGAGCGCTCCAGCTACGGTCCGCCGGCGCCCATGTACGACAAGCGTGGCCAGCCGCTGCCCAGGGAGCGAGAGCGGGAGCGCTCCAAGTACCGGGATCGCGAGTACAGGGACTATGCGCGTCCTGGCTACGACTTTGACTACGAGAACGTCTACGAGGAGCGACGCTCGCCAATGGGCCTCGGCTACAAGTCCCGGCCGGACTATCTGTACGAGCGGGACAGGGATCGCGAGCGGGAACGGGAGCGGGAGCGCAAGTCGTTCGATCGCGAGAGCGTCGAGTCCTTCGAGAGTTCGTCGCGACGGCGACGCAGCTTCGGCAGCGGCGGCGATGTCTACGGCAGTCTGGACAGTCGCGACGAGTACCGCGAACGGGATCGCGAGCTGAAGACGCGCTCGCTGCGCAAACCGGCCACGTCCTCCGCCAAGCTGCGCGTCACCGGCGACATCGACTACGAACAGGACTCCGAGCAGGACTTCCAAAGGCAGCGCAGCCTGCAGCGACCAAATCAACTGGGCGGCGATGTGGTGCCCGGTGCGCCACAACGTTTGCGCAAGAGCAGCGGATCCAGTCCCTGGGATGGTGAGGGTAAGTCCATTAGGATACCGAATACCAAAGTCAAGCTAAAGTCAACGAAAATTCTACAGAGCCCTCGCTGCCTGGCCAGAAGTCCTGGAAGCGGCCGGCCAGCGCGGCGGAAACGGAGCGTCGCCTGGCCGAGAGTCGGCGTGCCGCGGCCCTGGCCCAGACGCCCTCCGATAATGAAAAGGATCGCAGGTGAGTTGGGCAAAATAAACTCCTAGCAGGGATTGGTGCAGCGATCTGGCGCAGGGGTTTTTCAATCTGAGATCCTGTTCCAGAGAATTACCTTGAGATTGGTTGCAATTTGCCGGAATTTTCGGCAACGCTTCTCCCGCTTTTTGAACCTGAACTGTTTTGTGGGTTAAGCTGAATGGAGAAGAAGAACGAAATTTAATGGTCAACGAGACCTGGGTTACAACAAGCTAAAGAGCTGGTTTAGACATAGGTTAAAAGACAATCAAGTACCAGTCCAAGTGTTACTCCAGCACAGATCAGAAATTCCTGAACAAGAGATCTGCTCTCCTTCATAATTGAGTTCTTAAAATCTGTATTGTCAGACTTCCTTACAAACAATAATAATTATATTAATAAGAACTTTGCAATCCTTGTTGCAGATTCCGCAAGAAGACGCGCGCACGCAGTGCCAAGGATCTGGCCACGGTGGGCGGGCGCTATGGCAGTGGGCGTGGCGTTCGCGACAATTACGACTACATCAGTTGCGGGCGCAACGATGACGACGACGACGACGACGACGACGAGGACTACGTGGATGATGAGCCGCCCACAGACGAGGATAAGTTCGAGCGCCTGAATCGACGGCGCCACGAGATGCACCAGCGCATGCTGGAGAGCGAGCGCCGGCAGCAGGAGCGGCACGCGCCGACGCTGGCCAAGCTGCCCGGCCAGAATCGGCCGCGCGGCGGCGGCGTCAACAGCGATTACGGATTCGTGGATAGTTACGAGCAGACGCCCACGCCCAGATCGAATGCCAGCAGCACGGTGGTCATGATGAGCGGCGGCGAATCCTCTGCTGGCGTCGGCGGCGGCAGCAAATTCAATTTCGATGATGGCTTCGAGTCGGACTTCAATCAGAGCTCGCCGCCGCCAGCGCCCGCCGGCACAGCGTCCAGCTGCAACTCGACGCCCGCTGGACTGATCTCGGCCAGCAGCACGGTCGGCTCGAAGACGCTGTTCCGCTTCTCCAACGACTTCTCGGAGCGCGAGAAGCTGCAGCAGCAGCTGCAGCAGCAGCAGCTGCAGCAACAGCAGCGGGAGGGCAACTTTGAGATGGAGACGGCGCCCAGCTCGACGCCGCCGATAACACAGAAGCTGCGCTTCGACGACAACGTGAAGGTGTCGCAGTTCGACGATGCCGCCTTCGAGGATGACTTTGCCAAGGCCTCGTTCGACTTTGACAAGGAGCAGGCCTCGCCGGCGGCGGCGCCCTCGGCCTCGAGCAGGAAGCAAAATATGCGCAGCAGCAAGCTGCAGCAGCGTCAGGAGCTGATCAAGAAGTCCGAGTCGGTGAACATATTCGCCAAGAAGCAGGAGGATCCGTTCGAGGACGATGAGTTCTTCAAGTCGCCCGACGAACAGCCGCTGCCCGGCAAGGAGGAGGACGAGGGCAACGGCGATGCCAACAAGTTCCAGTGGAACGAGGACAGCAACTTTGCCAAGTTCGATGAAAACATGTGATTTGACCAACTGTTCGCCAAGGCATCCACGGCGTCCACGTCCGAGCAGCCGGAGAGCGATGGCGGCAACTACGCCGAAATCGATGTCATCAACGATGGCGACTTCTTCTACTTGACCAACCTCAATCACTACTACCAGGAGCAGCGGCTGCAGGCACTGCAGCAGATCCGCCAGCACGACTACATCAATGTGCCGCACCAGCAAACGAAGTCCACATCCACCACGACCAGTCCCTGGCACGACCCCACAAGCAAACCCAAGTGCCGCATCAAGCTGAAGCCGCTGCAGCTGCTGCGCAAACCACGCAAATGGAAACTGAAGCGCACCTTCGATGAGTTCGTCAAGTGTCTGATAATCGCCTCATCCGAGCATGTCTACGATTACGATGTCCTTTGGTAGAGTCGGAGAGCAAACCCAACTCCCCTCCCCCCCTCCATCAATCCAATAGTTGTCTGTCTGTTTGTCTAGTCAAGTTAATTGCCATATATATGTTATTCTAAACTAAACAATAGACTGTGATTTTATGTACACGTTTTTTTTACCTCTGACCTTGATTTGGTAGACGCCCATATCTCCTCTATATTTATGCTCTCCGATCTTGCCAGCCAACGCTAGAGGGCGCTGCATAACATCATGTGATGCTACTAGCTATTAATTCAAGTCAAATTTGTATATAGATTGAGAGAATTGCAACTATCCAACAACTACACCTAGTTATTTATGCTAAATTTAATTCGATAACAGTAACGATAACGATTACGATAACAATTACTACGTATAATAGAGCGTTTGTTAATGTTACACCCACGTACATTATCTCAATCCAAATACTCATCCTCTAAGTAACGAAAGCAACTAATTAATGCCTATGCTAAATGTCGTCTAGCTTAGTGTTTATTATCATTATCATAATCGGTATCCAAAGCGCATACTATACTACAGCTCGTAATATCTAACATACCATATAACATGTAACTAGCCTAAAGTGTTTATTATTTAACTACATATATAGACATATATAATACACTATATATTGAAATGCCTAACAACAACAAACGAACAAACTGAACGATCAACAGGTAACAAACGAGTAACCAAGCAGCTATACAATATTGAGATATATACATACATGCTAAATATATATATATGCCAGATATATATATATATATATATATATACATTCATGATTTCAATTTTTACAATACGAATACGAATACAATAGTTATTATTATTATTATTATTATTATTATTATATTTGTTCCATTAATTAAAACATGAATCGAGCATACAAATTTCAAGTTTTTTATTATACGCTGATCACTTTCAATTGTGTAATTATACTCGGATAGGATTTTGGGCCCACTGGGGGCGTGTCAAAACGATAACACCTAAAATCGCAAATCACGATAACACCTAAAATCGCAAATCGATAAAGTCCACAATTTTAAAGTTAGAGTCACCACACTTTGTATGTATATATAGCTGACGACCTCCCAAAAAGATTGTCACCTTGATATTCCGGCCACGATCACTAGAACATCCTCCAGCGCCCCCGCCCTAAAAAATCGGATATGCCTATATCTTCCACAAATTAATATAATATTAATATATAATTAATATAATACAAAAAAATGAAAAAAAAATTATTTTCAAAAATGCATATATTTTAAATGCAGAACTAATATAGATGACAAAACATGACCAAAATGCCATAGAACATGAAAATCGGTTCAGTTTTGACAAAGTTATGGACGTTTGAAATATGGGAGCTATGGATCTGAGAGCTTTACTTGTCAAAAATTTTGCCAATTTTGGCATGATTTTTGACAAAAAATTTGACCCCCTCAGAATCATGTTAAATGTTGATTTTTATGCTAATTATGACTAACACAATCGATTAAAAACAAAAATTCGCAATTCTAAATTTTGAAAAAAAAAATTTTTCGAAAATGAATAAGGGGGGAGTACATGATACTTTCATAAAAAAATGAAAAAAAAATTTATTTTCAAAAATGCATATATTTTAAATGCAGAACTAATATAGATGACAAAACATGGCCAAAATGCCATCGAACATGAAAATTGGTTCAGTTTTGACAAAGTTATGGAAGTTTGAAATATGGAACCTGTGGATCTGAGAGCTTTACTTGTCAAAATTTTTGCCAATTTTGGCATGATTTTTGACAAAAAATTTGACCCCCTCAGAATCATGTTTAATGTTGATTTTTATACTAATTATGACTAACACAATCGATTAAAAACAAAAATTCGCAATTCTAAAAATTGAAGAAAAAAAATTTTTCGAAAATGAATAAGGGGGGAGTACATGATACTTTCACAAAAAAATGAAAAAAAAAATTTATTTTCAAAAATGCATATATTTTAAATGCAGAACTAATATAGATGACAAAACATGACCAAAATGCCAT